>JARYGA010051339.1:0-29181 GCA_030545235.1 Helianthus tuberosus
ACTATATTTTCTAAGTTGGATTTGAGAGCTGGTTATCATCAAGTTAGGATGGATGAGAATGATGTGCATAAGACAACATTTCAAACCCATTAGGGACTATTTGAGTTTGTAGTCATGCCATTTGGCTTGACAAATGCCACTGCTACATTTCAGGCATTAATGAATGCTACCTTTAAGCCCTTGTTAAGGAAAGCTACCTTAGTTTTCTTTGATGACATTCTGGTTTATAGTCCTACTTTGAAACAACATATTATAGATCTGGAACAAGTTTTGGAATTGTTGAGAGCAAATTCTTTCGTTGCTAAAAAGTCCAAATGTTTTTTTGGGGGTTCATCTGTAGAATATTTGGGACATATAATATATGGGCAAGGGGTGCAGACTGATCCGCAGAAGATTATAGCAATTCAACAATGGCCTATTCCTAAGAATCTGAAGCAGTTGAGGGGGTTCCTTGGGCTTGCTGGATATTACAGAAGATTTATTAAATCTTTTGGAATCCTTGCTAGACCTTTAAATGAGTTATTAAGAAAAGATGCTTTTGAATGGTCGGATTCAGCTCAGCAAGCTTTTGAGCAGTTAAAAGAGGCCCTAACCACAGCTCCAGTCCTTGCTTTGCTTGATTTTAATAAAGAGTTTGTGATAGAGACATATGCTTCTTCTAAAGGCATGGGGGCAGTTTTAATGCAGGGGGGTCATCCCTTAGCTTTCATCAGCAAGGCCTTGTCTACAAAACAACAGTTACTTTCAGTCTATGAGAAAGAGCTGCTGGCCATTATATTGGTTGTGAAGCAATGGCACCATTATCTGATTGTTAAGAAGTTTTTGATTAAAACTGATCATCAGAGTTTAAAATTCTTGCTTACACAAAAGATTACTACACCTTTGCAACAAACTTGGTTGGCTAAACTCATGGGGTATAAATATGAAATACTTTATGAGCAAGGGTCAGAGAATTTAGTGGCAGATGGATTATCTAGAGTTAATGGGTTGGCTTTATTTGAGATCAGTTGAGTTCTATATATCTTTTGTTGTTCTCAAGGATCAAGGCAACTTGGAAAAAAGATGTTCATTTGCAGTCCATTATACAGCGAATTACACAAGGTCAGTTGGTAGATAAGGTGACTTGGGATGGACAGGTTTTGAAGAAGAAATGGAAACTGTGGTGAAGGGGTAAGGTCCCTGATGTGTGCGAGGGTGTATATAAATTTAAGTATATTTTAAGCCCTTTTTACCCGTTAGTCAAGTTTTAAATTTATAAAACACGATATTTTACTAACACCAAACACACATATGGGCAAGTGCACCCATCGTGAGCGTAGTATAGTGTTGGCAAGATACCGAGGTCGTCCAAGGACACAAGAGCTTTTAGTACCGGTTTATCCTCAACGTTTAATCAAATCAAAAGTTAGAAAAATGTTTTAAACTAGAAAAATAAAAACTAACTAAAATGCTGAAAAATAAAATAAAAGTAAAAACAAATAGACAAGATGAATCACTTGGCTCTGACTCGTGTTTAGTGTAACCTTTGATTATTTCCGCACTTTTTCACTTTTTAAGAGATTATCTTAGTTATTGTAGTAGGCCCCTCTTTTGAAGGTGACGTTACCCTCAACCCAGTAGTTTGAGTCAGCAAGGATACAATCCTAAAGGGTCGGATTATTGAAAGATAATTAATTAAGTTATTAATGCATATTATGGTAGGCCCCTCTTTTGGAGGTGACGTTACCCTCGGCTAAGTAGTCTGAGTCAGCAGGGATATAGTCCTAAATAGCCGGTTAAAGTATTAATAGTAGCTTACATATGAGGGGATCAAAGAGTTTGGACCCCCGCCATCCAATACCGGTTGGTATTGAAGGAGGTCCTACTAAATTTGACTCAGGTCCTTGCAGGATCTATACACTGAACAAGGCAAGACTCTTACCAAACCGTTCCCTTAACCCCCGACCAGGTAGCAAACATATCTTCATATAGACCGTGGAGATATGAATGGTGATAATCTTTTATTTTATATAGACAGTAAAATAATGCCAAGACACCACGGACAAACGATTAGGAAGAATCACCTTCAACATAAGAAACTAGTTATTAAAGTCATTAATACATAACCAAGTAAAAAGTGCGAAAAGATTAAAAATAAAAAGTATTACACTAGACACTTGTCTTCACCAAGTGATGTGAGAGACTTAGACAAACATGGCCTTTAATTGTCAAGAACTCTTACGATCAATCTTGGATCCCGAGACGACTCACACACTCTACGATGGACAATGGATGATGGTGTTGTGATGGTGGTGGGTGGTGGGTGAGAGAGGTGGTGTGCCAAGGGATGGTTTGCAAATGAGCCAAGCACCCCTATTTATAGCCTGAACAGCAGCTCGGGCACGGCCCCGTGTCCACCTTCTTCTCTGTCTTCATTAATTGCAGTTTGTCTGCATTAGTTGACCACGCCCCCGTGTCCGCTGGGCACGCCCCCGTGTGCGGAAGCGTATCTGTACTATCAAGATTTCCTCAGATTCTGCGAATCTTAGAGTTGACCACGACCCCGTGTCCGCTGAGCACGACCCCGTAATGGTTGATAGAAGCTTCTACAGCTTTGTCTTTTCTGCTGACACTTAGGCACGCCCCCGTGCTCGCTGAGCACGGGGCGTGTTCAGTCTTCTGTTTTCTTGTTTTGCTTGGGAAGATGCTGTCGGGGAGGTCGGGCATGCCACGTTTGTTCCTTTTCTTGTATTTATGTTAGATTTAGCTGCCTTTTTGCTTCTTTTGTTAATTTGAGCTCATTTAATCCTGAAAATACAAAAGGATAACAAAAACACACTTTTTCCAACATTAGTACTAAAAAAGGGTTAGTTTTATGCCACAATTGATGTAATTTATATGTTGCATTTTGCACACATCAAATACCCCCACACTTGAATCTTTGCTTGTCCTCAAGCAAAACCCTTTATAATGTGGCTTTACACTCCCAAATGGAATGGAATGGGTAGAAGAGAAGGTTTTTGGGCTTGTCGTAGAGTGTCGGGATTTCCAAGATTCTTTATTAAGTTTTATTTTTATTTATTTACAATCATATTCGTCATGATTTATTTAAAACATTACATAAGATAAATTACTTATTAGGGCATAATGATGCGTGTGAAGTGTGTATATAAGTTTAAGTATATTTTAAGCCCTTTTACACTTTTTTAGCCAAGTTTTAAATTTATAAAACACGATATTTACTAACACTAAACACACATATGGGCAAGTGCACCCATCGTGAGCGTAGTATAGTGTTGGTAAGATACCGAGGTCGTCCAAGGACACAAGAGCTTTTAGTATCGGTTTATCCTCAACGTCTAATCAAATCAAAAGTTTAGAAGAAGGTTTTAAACTAGAAAAATAAAAACTAACTAAAATGCTGAAAAATAAAAATAAAATAAAAACAGATAGACAAGATGAATCACTTGGCTCCGACTCGTGTATAGTGTAACCTTCGATTATTTCCGCACTTTTGCACTATTTAAGAGATTATCTTAGTTATTGTAGTAGGCCCCTCTTTTGAAGGTGACGTTACCCTCAGCCCAGTAGTTTGAGTCAGCAAGGATACAATCCTAAAGGGTCGGATTATTGATAGATAATTAATTAAGTTATTAATGCATATTATGGTAGGCCCCTCTTTTGAAGGTGACGTTACCCTCGGCTAAGTAGTCCGAGTCAGCAGGGATACAGTCCTAAGTAGCCGGGTTAAAGTATCAATAGTAGCTTACATATGAGGGGATCAAAGAGTTTGGACCCCTGTCATCCAATACCGGTGGGTATTGAAGGAGGTCCTACTAAATTTAACCCAGGTCCTTGCAGGATCTATACACTGAACAAGGCAAGACTCTTACCAAACTGTTCCCTTAACCCCTGACCAGGTAGCCAACATACCTCCATATAGACCGTGGAGATATGAATGGTGAAAATCTTTTATTTTATATAGATAGTAAAATAATGCCAAGACACCACGGACAAACGATAAGGAAAAATCACCTTCAACATAAGAAACTAGTTATTAAAGTCATTAATACATAACCAAGTAAAAAGTGCGAAAAGATTAAAAATAAAAAGTAACATACTAGACACTTGTCTTCACCAAGTGATGTAAGAGACTTAGGCAAACATGGCCTTTGATTGTCAAGAACTCTTATGATCAATCTTGGATCCCGAGACGACTCACACACTCTATGATGGACAATGGATGATGGTGGTGGATGATGGTGTTGTGATGGTGGTGGGTGGTGGGTGAAGTGTGAGAGAGGTGGTGTGCCAAGGGATGGTTTGCAAATGAGCCAAGTACCCCAATTTATAGCCTGAACAGTAGCTCGGGCACGGCCCCGTGTCCAGTGGGCACGGCCCCGTGTCCATCCTCTTCTCTGTCTTCATTAATTGCAGTTTGTCTGCATTAGTTGACCACGCCCCTGTGTCCGCTAGGCACGCCCCCGTGTGCAGAAGCGTATCTGTACTATCAAGATTTGCCTGGATTCTGCGAATCTTATAGTTGACCACGGCCCCATGTCCACTGAGCACGGCCCCGTGGTGGGCGATAGAAGCTTCTATAGCTTTGTCTTTTATGCTGGCACTTGGGCACGCCCCCGTGTTCACTGAGCACGGGGCGTGTTCAGCCTCCTGTTCTCTTGTTTTGCTTGGGAAGATGCTGTCGGGGAGGTCGGGCATGCCACGTCTGTTCCTTTTCTTGTATTTATGTTAGATTTAGCTGCCTTTTTGCTTTTTTTGTTAATTTGAGCTCATTTAATCCTGAAAATACAAAAGGAAGACAAAAGCACACTTTTTCCAACGTTAGTACTAAAAAATGGTTAGTTTTATGCCACAATTGATGAAATTTATATGTTGCATTTTGCAAACATCAAATACCCCCACACTTGAATCTTTGCTTGTCCTCAAGCAAAACTCTTTATAATGTGGCTTTACACTCCCAAATGGAATGGGTAGAAGAGAAGGTTTTTGGGCTTGTCATAGAGTGTCGGGATGTCCAAGATTCTTTATTAAGTTTTTATTTTTATCTATTTACAATCCTATTCGTCATGATTTATTTAAAACTTTTCATAAGATAAATTACTTATTAGGACATAACATGCTTTTTTTAAAATTCCATTTATATACAAATTCACATACCTCACGGGGGATTACTCAACACTCGGCCGAAGATGTATTTTAGTGAATCACTCGAGAGCGGCATGGAACTTACTCCTATCATAGGCTTGCCAAGCAATCAATCCTCCTCCTTTTTAACTATATACCTTTGTAAATATCAAGAGGACTTTTGGGGTGAAGGGTTAGGCTTGGGTTAAAGGTAAGTGGTTGGGTTAGTGGTTAGTGGAAAAGGGTGAAAAAGCGTAAAAAGCGTCGGTTTTCGTAAGACTTTATTTTTGCAAACTTTTTATTTGGATGAAGCTATTATTCAAACAAAGTTATTTTTGATGAACTTGCTTGTTTATTACTTTTGCTTCATCATTAACTTTTTTTTAGTCATACGAAAAACCGAGCTTGTTACTAAAACAAAGGGTTAAAAATAAAAAAAGGTTTTGGTGGGTGAAAGGGTGTTTGGTTTGGGTTAAGAAATGAAAAGGTTTAGGCTCAAAGGGGTTAACTAGGTGGATTTTGGGTAGGTGGTAAAAAAAAAAAAAATAATGGTGTTGAAAGAAAAATGGTTAGTCCTAATGCCTCCATCATTTACTTACTCGGGGTTAAGTTGGTAAGGACCGGGAATGTATCGTCATGGCAAGTTCTAGAGTCGTAAGAAACCAAGCGGCTATTCACACAAGAAACGAAAGATGAGCATTTAATCTAAAGATGTGTATTTGTATGCTCAATAAAGGCTCAAAACTCACTTTTGTGGGAATGGGTTTTTAATGTGATCAAGTATATATAATCAAATTTTAACTAAGCTTGTCATGGCGTTTCATAATTTTCTTATGTTGGTTCTTTTTATCATGACACTATCGGTTTTAAATTTGTAAAAATATAACCTTTTTAGAACTTGTTATTCCCAAATTAAACCAAGACAAGTAAAAGAAATGAAAATTTTTGAAAAAATTTGGGGTGATTAGCGGTTCCAATAGAGTTTTGTGTAAGGCTTGTTTTTATGACTTGCAAGATTCAAGGTTTTAGCATCCCCCCACACTTAAATTACACATTGTCCTCAATGTGTCCCAAAAATAAGTTTTTCGGTTGATTAAAATGTGTAGAAGTGGGTTAAAAAAAGATTTTATGGTACTGGGTAGCTGAACACGGGGTGGTGTTGGCTGAGCACGGCCCCGTGGTCAGACTGCCAATATCAAATTTAAACAGAAGGCTGGGCACGGGGGCGTGTTTAGTGAGCATGGCCCCGTGTCCAGTTACCTGAACTGGGCATTTTCTGCAGAACCTCGGGCACGGGGGCGTGTTGGGTTGAGCACGGCCCCGTGCTGAACTTGCTGTAATGAAGAAAAATCATTGGGAGGCTCTGTTTTTGTGCATGGGGTGTGGGTTCAAGTTTCCCTTAGTAACCTCCATCATCCCGAATGTATTTTATTCCTGAAAATTAAAACTAAACTAGAAAACGTAAAAGTTAATCTAAACTAAAACTACGGATAGTTCCGCGGAATGCCTCCGTGGTGCGCCACGTTTATAAGGGTCCTTGGCTAGACCCACCTTATCAGGTGGTTCTGGCTCATCTTCAATTAGGGGGTCGTCATTGCCGAATGGATATTTCATTGATCGCTCAAGGTCAACACTTTTTTTGAATGCCCCTAATTGAATAGGTAGATTATTGCGCTTCCGGTTTTTCAAAGCTTCGTGGGTTTTTACAAAGGGTCGTCCCAACACTAAAGGAGCGTCATCAAGGATGACAAAGTCGGTTGGGATTACCATTTGATTTGTTTGAACCAAGACATCCTCAACTACACCGATTGATTTTATTACTTTCCGATTAGATAGAAAAATGGGTATTTGAAGTGGAGAAAAATCACTAATACTTAATTTTTCGAAAATGTAGTTGGGCATTATATTAACACAAAGATCTTTATCAATCGTGACATTACTAATAAAGGAGTTTTGAAAAAAAACATGGAACCGGTTTTATGTTGATTTCAAATGGGTCTTCTTTTATTAGCGAGGTTTGACCATTAGTTAATTTAATGCTTACCGTTTCGTCAATTTTAGTGTTAGTGTTTAACTCTTTTAAAAACTTAGCATGAATGGGTACTAAACAATGATTTTCAAAAGAAGGTGTCAAGAGATTAATTTCTTCAAAATTAGATTCTCTTTGAATTTTAACGTTAACGGACTCACCTTTTTCGTTGTTTAACTCATGTGTCGGTTTTTTACTTGTTTGTTCTTCCATTTTTACACTTTCAGTTATCTCTTCTTTATTTAATTCTCCTCTTGCGCGGGACTCCTCTTCCCTTGCGCGAGATTCTTTTATATAGCGCTCGATAACTTTAAGGTGTTCTAATATCCTATCGGTCACTTCGGTTATAGAAAAAGGATCGGGATTTTCAAAGCTTGAATCCGGTTGTTCGATCCTTTGTTCCTCATAATACCCATATGAAGTAGATGATTCACACCATTGTTCTTCATTGTAAGCATATGATGGATAAGGGTCGTAGTTTTGTTCTTCATAATACTCATATGAGGTGGGTTGTTCACACCATGGTTCCTCATAATAAGTATATGAAGGTAGTGGCTCATATCTTGGTTCCTCAAAGTATGAGTAAGAAGGTTCATACCTTGGTTCATCAAAATATGAGTATGAGGGAGGAGGTTCATACCTTTGGTCTTCATAGGATGTGTATGAAGTTGATGGCTCGTACCTGGGCTCTTCATAGTAGGTGTATGAAGTGGACGGTTGATATAAGTTACAATATTGAACCGAGTGCGGGTCACCACAATTAGTGCAATAGTTACTCCTATAATCATCCTCCTCATAGGTGTAGTTGTAACCTCCTGAGTATTGATCCATAAGAATCACTCAGCAGACCACAACCAAGTCTCGAGATCAGAAAACAAAAATAAAAACGGAAACAGAAACAGAGGTTGGACACGGCCCCGTGTTCAGTGGACACGACCCCGTGTACAGGATCTGTATCTGGGCGTTTTAATTAAAGTTACTGATTTCGTTGAGCACGGGGGCGTGTTCAGTGAGCACGACCCCGTGTTCAAGCTACTGTATCTGGGTGTTTTATGAAAAATATGCAGCACGACCCCGTGTTCAGCGAGCACGGCCCGTGTTCAACCTATTGTAAATGCAAAACTAAACTAAAATGCAGAAAAATGTGCGCGCGTTTTGAAAAGGTTTTGAAAAACTGATTAGGCTGTCGATTTTAAGCTTTCTTAAAATCCTTGTGTCCCCGGTAACGGCGCCAAAAACTTGATGCGTGTGAAGTGTGTATATAAGTTTAAGTATATTTTAAGCCCTTTTACACTTTTTTAGCCAAGTTTTAAATTTATAAAACACGATATTTACTAACACTAAACACACATATGGGCAAGTGCACCCATCGTGAGCGTAGTATAGTGTTGGTAAGATACCGAGGTCGTCCAAGAACACAAGAGCTTTTAGTATCGGTTTATCCTTAACGTCTAATCAAATCAAAAGTTTAGAAAAAGGTTTTAAACTAGAAAAATAAAAACTAACTAAAATGCTGAAAAATAAAAATAAAATAAATACAGATAGACAAGATGAATCACTTGGCTCCGACTCGTGTATAGTATAACCTTTGATTATTTCCGCACTTTTGCACTATTTAAGAGATTATCTTAGTTATTGTAGTAGGCCCCTCTTTTGAGGGTGACGTTACCCTCAACCCAGTAGTTTGAGTCAGCAAGGATACAATCCTAAAGGGTCGGATTATTGAAAGATAATTAATTAAGTTATTAATGCATATTATGGTAGGCCCCTCTTTTGAAGGTGACGTTATCCTCGGCTAAGTTATCTGAGTCAGCAGAGATACAGTCCTAAGTACCCGGGTTAAAGTATTAATAGTAGCTTACATATGAGGGGATCAAAGAGTTTGGACCCCCGCCATCCAATACCGGTGGGTATTGAAGGAGGTCCTACTAAATTTGACCCAGGTCCTTGCAGGATCTATACACTGAATAAGGCAAGACTCTTACCAAACCGTTCCCTTAACCCCCAACCAGGTAGCCAACATACCTCCATATAGACCGTGGAGATATGAATGGTGAAAATCTTTTATTTTATATAGATAGTAAAATAATGCCAAGACACCATGGACAAACGATAAAGAAGAATCACCTTCAACATAAGAAACTAGTTATTAAAGTCATTAATACATAACCAAGTAAAAAGTGCAAAAAGATTAAAAATAAAAAGTATTATACTAGACACTTGTCTTCACCAAGTGTGTAAGAGACTTAGGCAAACATGGCCTTTGATTGTCAAGAACTCTTACGATCAATCTTGGATCCCGAGACGACTCACACACTCTATGATGGACAATGGATGATGGTGGTGGATGATGGTGTTGTGATGGTGGTGGGTGGTGGGTGAAGTGTGAGAGAGGTGGTGTGCCAAGGGATGGTTTGCAAATGAGCCAAGCACCCCTATTTATAGCCTGAACAGTAGCTCGGGCACGGCCCCGTGTCCAGTGGGCACGTCCCCGTGTCCATTCTCTTCTCTGTCTTCATTAATTGTAGTTTGTCTGCATTAGTTGACCACGCCCCCGTGTCCGCTGGGCACGCCCCCGTGTGCAGAAGCGTATCTGTACTATCAAGATTTCCTCAGATTCTGCGAATCTTAGAGTTGACCACGGCCCCGTGTCCGCTGAGCACGACCCCGTAATGGTTGATAGAAGCTTCTACAGCTTTGTCTTTTCTGCTGACACTTGGGCACGCCCCCGTGCTCGCTGAGCACGGGGCGTGTTCAGCCTTCTGTTCTCTTGTTTTGCTTGGGAAGATGCTGTCGGGGAGGTCGGGCATGCCACGTTTGTTCCTTTTCTTGTATTTATGTTAGATTTAGCTGCCTTTTTGCTTCTTTTGTTAATTTGAGCTCTTTTAATCCTGAAAATACAAAAGGAAGACAAAAGCACATTTTTTCCAACATTAGTACTAAAAAAGGGTTAGTTTTATGCCACAATTGATGAAATTTATATGTTGCATTTTGCACACATCACATAACATGCCTTTTTAAAATTCCATTTATATACAAGTTCACATACCTCACGGGGGATCACTCAACACTCGGCCGAAGATGTATTTTAGTGGATTACTCGAGAGCGGCATGGAACTTATTCCTACCATAAGCTTGCCAAGCAATCAATCCTCCTCCTTTTTAACTACACACCTTTGTAAATATCAAGAGGACTTTTGGGGTGAAGGGTTAGGCTTGGGTTAAAGGTAGGTGGTTGGGTTAGTAGTTAGTAAAAGGGCGAAAGGCGTAAAAAGCGTCGGTTTTCGTAAGACTTTTTATTTTTTGAAAATTTTCTTTTGATGAAGCCATTATTCAAACAAAGTTATTTTTGATAAACTTGTTTGTTTATTCTTTTGCTTAATCATCAATATATATATATATATATATATATATATATATATATATATAGGGAGGGGCTCAAGCGAGAACTCCATTTATTGCGAGAACCAATGTGAACACAACCTAAAATAGCTAAAAAACCTAACCCCCACCCCCCCCCCCAAAAAAAAAAACCTACCCCCCCCCAAGCTAAATGCTAAAAACTAAAACCCCCAAAAAACCTAAAATAAAACCTACCCCCCCCCCCCAAAAAAAAAAAAAACCTAAACCCCCCTCCCCCACCCCCCCAAAAACCTAAACCCCTCCCACCCACCCCCCAAGCTAAAATGCTAAAAACTATACCCTCAAAAAACCTAAAAAATCTAAAAAAATCAAAAAAAAATCTAAATTTTTTTTAATATTTTTTATGCTCAAATCGCTACTTTTAGTGGCAAAAAAAAATTAAAATTTTTTTTTCTTCGAAAAGTAGCGATTTTTATTTAAAAAATATTAAAAAAAAAATTTGTGTGATTTTTAGCTATTTTTAGGCATTTTTGGTTGTGTTCACATTGGTTCTCGCGGTTCTCACAATAAGAGGTGGTTCTCGCATGATCTTCTCCCTGTATATATATATGTATATATATATGTATATGTATATATATATGTATATATATATGTATATATATATATAGATTTTCAAAGTCTTGGGAAAAACCGAGCTTGTTACTAAAACAAAGGGTTAAAAATAAAAAAGGTTTTGGTGGGTAAAAGGGTTTTTTTTGTTTTGGGTTATGAAATGAAAATGTTTAGGCTCAAAGGGGTTAACTAGGGTGATTTTGGGTAGGTGGTAAAAAAAATAATGGTGTAGAAATAAAAAGGGTTAGTCCTAATGCCTCCGTCATTTACTTACTCAGGTTTAAGTTGGTAAGGACCGGGAATGTATCGTCGTGGCAAGTTCTAGAGTCGTAAGAACCAACCGGCTATTCACACAAGAAACGAAAAATGAGCATTTAGTTTAAAGATATATATTTGTATGCTCAATAAAGGCTCAAAACTCACTTTTTTTGGGAATGGGTTTTTATGTGATCAAGTATATATAATCAAATTTTAACTAAGCTTGTCATGCCGTTTCATAATTTTCTTATGCCGGTTCTTTTTATCACGACGCTATCGATTGTAAATTTGTAAAAATATAACCTTTTTAGACCTTGAAATTCCCAAATTAAACCTAGACAAGTAAAAAAAATGAAAGTTGTTCCAATAGAGTTTTCTGTAAGGCTTGTGATTAGGACTTGCAAGATTCAAGGTTTTAGCATCCCCCCCACACTTAAATTACACATTGTCCTCAATGTGTCCCAAAAATAAGTATTTAGGTTGATTGAATGTGTAAAAGGGTGTGAAAAAGCAAAATTTTATGTTACTGGGCGTTTGGACACGGCCCCGTGTTCAGATCGCCAGTAACAGAAATTGTCAAAAAGAAACAGAAGCCTGGGCACGGGGGTGTGTTCATTGAGCACGCCCCGTGTCCAGTTACCTGAACTGGGCATTTCCTGCAGATTGTGCAGCACGGGGCCGTGTTGGGCGGGCACTGCCCGTGCTGAACTTGCTGTAATGAAGAAAAATTTGTCGGGTGGCCCTGTTTTCGTGCATTGGGTCCCTTGTTATCCTTCACCATCCCGAGTGTGTTTTATCCATTACAACATCATCCAAACACCAAATTAGCTAAAACCATCATTCATTAAAACATAGAGAGAATTACATAATAACCCTAAAAGTTAAAATTCTAGATAGATAGGTCAAAGAAACACACGAAATCTAAACCAAGAAGTTCTAGCCTAATACTTATTCTATTAGCAAAATTTCTGAAAAGATAAATCCCTCGGTTGGATGTGGCTTGAAAAACTTCTTTCTCCGGGCATGGGTCCCTCACACGTCGGCGAGCCACTCCTCTATCTCCCTAGGGAGAAGAAAGGCGGGCTCATTGACGTTGGTTTGAGTGGGTGCAACCTCCACCGGGACTTCTTGTAGATCTTCAAGAGGAGGTTCCGCTGGAATGTCGTCCCATCCGGTCGGGTTGTTGATTCCAAGTGCTAACTTCCAATCCTCTTGAGGGAGGATTGGTTCCATGGGAGGTGTCACAAGAATGTTCAACCTCTAGTGCAAGAGGTTGATTTCTTGAAAACTGTTTTCCAACCCCACCGTAAGATAATTTATACGGTCTATTAGGACCTCCTCAACCGATGTCATCTCATCAAGAGCCTCACATAATGCCATTACGTAGAGTACGAGAGTTGCTTCAATTGATAACCTTTTTTCCCTTCGACTGTTTCTGGAGTGCGCAGAAGAGGTTCCACTGTTTTGACTAGACATTCTACGAAAACACACCAAAAATAGTTCATTTTAATGGAACAGTATCTCCGGACACGGCCCCGTGCTCAATGAGCACGGCCCCGTGTTCACCTTTCTGCAGATCTTTGGAACAAGGAATCTTGGAGTTTCAAATTATTTTTCCAATTTATGAAGCATTTTTAGCAGAAATAACTTAAAACAATGTTGTACAACTTATTTTTAACAAGATTCCTTGAACAAAAACCTAATAAACATCACAATAAAGCTTGGAATCATGGTGATCTCAAGCTTTAATGGAGGTGTTGATGCAAGAAAGATGAAGAAGAACGCAATGGATAAAAGAGGAAAGGACAAGATGGTTTTTAGAACCTTCTTTTGAAAAATACCTAGGATGGTAGGTGAGAAGATCCTTTCAAATCTCTATCCTGGATGGTCCAAATATGCAGGATTCTTGGCTGCATTTATAGAAAACGACAGCATGCTGGACACGGCCCCGTGTCAGCTGGACACGGCCCCGTGTGTAGGCAAGATCCTGACACACTTTGTCCGTATTCTGACAAAAAGTCAGAAAGGAATCTTTTGGTGGACACGGGGGCGTGTTGACCTGGACACGGCCCCGTGTCGAAAGGCTGTTTTATGAAGTTTGTCTATTTCTAAGGAGCTTTTCCGGATCGGGCGGTTCCTTACTGGATGGAACAACCCCAAAGTGCCTAAGATACCTTAATTGCTCTAGATTAAGACGAGAACGCAAGAGGTTGTCGGTGAGGGTGATTCCTATGCTAAATGTAGGTAGACAAGTCCAACCCTTTTCCGGACTCTCATTAAAGAAGGTGTATGCTGAATCGCTCAGGTCTATGTATGCACCGAACGAAGTCGATGGAGAGTCCTTCACGGCACAATCGGCACAGGGACGACTATCGCTCAAGTCCTCGCTAGAGTTAGAGGTAACATCAGGAACAACGAAGTTGTTTTTATTTGAATGTGTAAAATCCGAGAGGATCTCTCAATGATATCACTGTCAACTTGTGTAAGTGCGGAATCCAAACACAAGTGGATTCAAGAAAACAATTAAGAATAATAAGAACAATTATCAAATCAAAACTATCTTGCATTCACCTTTAAGATCGATGACAGATACAAGATGAACAACTGATCTCGAGTGACCTCTAAACCTCCTATCCAGCGATCAACCTACTAAAGGTTACAAAGGTTTACTTATATACCAACTAATGTGGGTCGAAACCACCTAGGCCCACTCGAGATCTCTACAAAACCCAAAATACATAATCGACCCAAAACAACTAAGTTAAACATTACAAGATCAATCCTAGACTTTAATATCTCTCAATGTATAAACCTTGAGGTTCCAACAATCTCCCCCTAGGTTTATGCATAGAGAGTCTTGAAGCTTCAACTATCACCAGCACCACCCAAACGATCTTTGAGCCCACCAAAACCTTTTGTGCGAATATGTATCGCTGAAGCAACCGCACCAGTCCATGCTTTTGCAATCTCTTCATATTTCTCAGTAGCCCTAATTTGATGACGAGCTAACACTTACAGGTCTTCATGAGCAACATTCAGCAAATCAACTTGATCCACCAAGCGAAAATCCACATTATCATCACAAACAATTACTGCCTGCCCTAGACGCTCATCATAAGTCCAAAACTGCAAGGACTTCAAAGCTCCTTTTGGAATTTTTCTCACTAAAGGAATCACCTTTTCCTTATCAGTTACTGGCCAATGCACAATCTTCATTCGCTTGCGTGTATATGAATCTCTAACTCCTTTAGCTGGTTTAACAATGGACTCTGCTGTACGCATTGAAGGAAATCCCTTAAGAACCTCCCTCTTCAATCTCTCGAAAAACATATATCCAGGACCTCCAGGCTTATCATCTACATAAGGTGCTTTAGACAGATCAGTCAAATCAATCTTAGTAAATGACTGAAACTGGCCTGGATGTTTGTACCACTCAACAGGTCCAACCTTCCTTTTTATCCACCACCTCTTACGATCATGATCAAATCCCCAGCTAACTACACCAGATCTATTTCCAACTTGATCATAGAGAGTTTCACCAACATCCATTAAATGATGTGTTGCTTGAGCATCATCATCATCTGGATTAAGATTCCTGTTCTTCAAAAACACAAACTCCCTTTTCTTCTTGATTCTTTCAGCCTTCTCTTTATCTGCAACAGGATTAATAACTCTTTTAAAGTATTGTTCCATAGCAGCACTTCTCTCAGCATCATCCTTTTCAAAGGCTTTTCTTCTATTTTCCACATCAGTAGGATCAGAGAATTCATTCCCAAATTTCTTCTCAAGCTTTCCACGTAAATCATACACCATATTGAACAGTAAAGTAACATCTCCTTGAAGCTGTTCAATTTGTTGATTCTTTTGCACTAACGTATCTTCAAGTTGGATGATCTTGGCATCTTTATGAATAGAATCTTGCTCAACCACAATTAATCTTTTCTTCATTTCTCTCATGCTAATGAAATCATCATCATCGCTTGAATCATCATCAAAAGGCATTCTAAACGGCTCTTCAGGTCTCTTACCACTTGAACTGCTAGGCATATCAAGAACTACTCTAAAAGGACCTACAGATTCAGAAACACCAAGTGGCATTGTCTCAACAACAGTATCAGTATCAACATTTGTAATCTGAACCTCTGCAGTGGTGGACTCTAAAACATTCCTTTGAGTATTAGTGTTGAGCTCAAAGATATCTTCAGTTGTGGTGGTGGTATCAGTGACATTCTTCTCAAAATCAAAATCATACAATCCTTCATCATCTTTAGCAATGTTTATAGATTGATCTTTATTTTGCTCAACATACATTCCGAGTCGAGGATCCCGCCTTTTTCGCTTCAACGGCAGTGAATCAGGATCCTTTGGGTTTTCACTAGGCTCTTCAGTAGATACTGTAAGATTGGAAGGAGGATTTCCCATATTATCAGTTACAGACTTTAATAACGAAGCCAAATTTTCAGCAGTAATTATAGAAGGAACAGTTGAAACAGCAACATCAGCTTCCTTTTCAGGAGGAAGTTCTTCATCATCTCCTGAATCACACATAATCTCTATGCCCTCATCGTCAGAGTTAATAGTTAAAATCTCTGTCTCATGCTCATCATCAACAATATTCTGAATATCATGCTCCTCAGCAACCATAGCATTCACTTGAACATTTTGTACTATCACTGGATCAGCAGCTACAACTTCAGTCTCTGCAAATCGACCAAACTTCTCCAAAGGAATACGTCCCTCAAACTTCTTTTTTGCCCCCTTCTTAGTTGTGAGAGCACCAAAACAAGAGGGACCCATCGGTTTTAACTCCAAGGTATCACCAGATCGCGTCAAATCAGAATAGCGAGCATTGAAAATCATCTGCAAAAACCTTGGATACATAATAAATTTATCCTTTCGAACTCCAGTAACATTTCTCTTCATCCCTTCAAAAACATACTTCGAGTAGTTGAACGACTCATTCGTAATAAGTGCAACAAATGCACCCGTTTGTGTAATATTCAGTTGATCTGTTCCCCCTCGATTTTCTGTCATACACAAGATAAACATATGTGCCAACAAGCGCCAATATGGGTGCAAAAACTTCTTAACAAGTGACGGATACTTTCCTTCATAGCTCAACCGAGGTAACACATCCTCTATAGTATCACTTGGAAGCTCAATTGAATCAGATTCAGTATCACCAAACTGTAGAACTTCTCTTATCATTTGCTTAGTAATAACAACCTTCTTCTTCTGAATCTCAGCTTCTATCATTCCCTTTCCGTCAGCTCCCTGTGCTTCAAATCTTGCTGTCTTCCAAAAATCTTGCACGAGACTTTCATAAACAACCGGATTCTCTCACAGAGCATGAACGAGTCGGCAGCTATTTAATCCTTTGATCAGTGATGTGTATAGTCTCCTGTGCTTCTCTGGTGGTGAAGCTAGATAACCAGCTTGATTGTGTGTTGGGATAAATTTTAAATCCATATCCTACACCAAACGGAAACACTAAGTATAGAGACATGTAAATAAAACTTTAGTCAACATAATTCAAAACAGATCACACCAAATTCAGCAGTCAAAACATCGATTAATACACATGAAGCAACTCGAGACTATGAGGTTTCGAGTCGAAACCAAGAGATTTCGAGTCGAGACCTCAGTCGAGACTGAGTTAACTTGACCAAGACCTCAGTCGAGAGCAATCAACTTTGAGTCGAGACCCCAATCGAGACCGACAAGGTTGCGACTCGCAACATTATGTCTCGAGTCTTCACATGTATTCAGTCGAGACCCTAGTCGAGACCCCACAAACAGCTTTAATCCACTGAGTTTTGGATCAAACACCACAAACACTCAATGATTTCTTTGAACATCAAAATATCATCAAAATTAGGGTTTATGAGCATCTTCAAACATTCATCAAATCTTCAACAATCCTGCAAAACTTCAATTAAAACGTCATTAAACCTATCAAAATACCTTCAATGAACTCAAAACCTCAAGTCGAGAACGGGGTGTTGCCGGAAAAGCAGATAATATCGCCGGAGAATGAGAGAGAATTTGAAAGTGACAGTTGAGTTGTTTCGAGTGCACAGTGAGGGTCTCGAGTCGATATCCCTTTAAATATTTCAACCTTGTGGGCCGGGCCTTTAATAACATGGGCCGAGACCACAGTCTCAAATCGAGACCACTCAACAATTAGAAAATTGGATTTATTAAATAAAAATTTCACTTATTTACAGCAATCCAATTTTTTGAAACATTTTCTTATTTAACCCTTCAACTTTCTGAGCATGTTTTATTAGACCAAAACCTATAAACACAAAAATAAATAATATCGAAATATTATTTACAAAATAAAAAATACGGAAATATCATAATTTGCTCAGGGATCAAATCACGGGTTTCGGGCTTGACCACACTTATCAACACAGATCTACTACTGAGTGATCTAGACGATTGCCAGTATATTTGTCCACCTAAACTCATCTCCCTAGACCTTTTTCATATACCTGCCTGTAACAAATTTATCATGTTTTAATTTCTTAACAATGAACACCCAAACAAATACTAATCAAATCTCGGAATTATAGACAGCACACCCTATCATGTAAGTAGCTTCCCTACCACATATTTCACAAGTCCAATCCAGATCTCTGAAACCTTAACTGGGAATAGATTGAGAAGAGAACAGAATAGATCTTAAGCAAAGATGGTATAATATACAAAATCAAATGAGTTTTTCTCAATTTGATATAGGTTTCTAGGGTTTCTTTTGGGCACTTGAGGGCCTCTTTCGGGTGTTTAATTGATCTACAGAGCGACAACGTACAGCTAGGTCAGCATGTATCTGGATGCAGCAGAAGCTGACGTTGCCTAGCACCTCCAGGTCAGCATATATCTGGATGCAGCAAAGGAGATACACGACTTTTTCAGAGAAGATTTCAGAGTCAGGCCAAAATTGTGTGTATCGGGACAACATACAGACATTCAAATCGAAATGAGCTAATTCCAAGTGATTTTCTTTCCTGAGGTCATGTACTATTTTAGTTCTGAACAGAAACAGCCAATGTTTCCAGCCTAAAGGATAGAGCCTACCAACACATCATTACTAGAGTCAAACTATTTCGATACTGGTCTTACATGAGTCAGCCCTCAACCATAATGTGAAAATTCATTTCATTTCCCAGTCATGCAACACCTCTTTTTGTATTTTTCTATTTTTTAATGTTTTTGTATTTTTTCAATTTTTTAATGTTTTTGTATTTTTCAAAATTTCTCCCCCTAAATTTGAGCATAAATAAAAACTACCTAAGAATAGAAAACTTTATGAACAAATTTACCTACGAAAAACAAAAACATGCTCAGTCAGTAAAGCGGATCATTTTCAGAAAATCCACAAGCACTTTGAATTTTGAGCTGCTGACAGGTTTGGTGAACAAATCGGCAGCATTTGCATCTGTGTCGATTTGGTCAAGTGTAATAAGACCTCTGTCGAAGCAATCTCGAATAAAGTGAACTTTTATGTCTATGTGCTTGGTTTTGGAGTGAAAAACAGGATTTCTAACAATTTGTATTGCAGCATCATTATCGCAGTAAATAGTAGTGTTGAGATAAGTCAAACCGTAGTCCTGCAATTGATGTTGCATCCACACCACTTGAGAGCAAGATGCAGAAGCGGCAACATACTCAGCTTCAGCTGTAGAAATCGCCACCGTTTGTTGTTTCTTGCATTGCCAAGAAATGAGTCTGTCACCCAGAAATTGACATCCAGCTGATGTAGATTTCCTGTCACTATCAGTACCTCCAAAGTTGGTATCAGAAAAAGCAAACAAGTCAAAATTGGAATCCCTCGGATACCACAGACCAAACCGAGGTCGGCCTTTAAGGTACCAAAAGATTCGTTTAACAGCAGTAAGATGAGAAGTTTTAGGATTAGCCTGATATCTTGCACAGTTGCAGACAGCAAACATAATATCCGGTCGGCTAGCTGTCAGATACATCAACGACTCGATCATAGACCTATACTGACGTTGATCCACAGGAGATCCTTCTTCATCTTCAGTCAATAATGGTCTCTCTGCCATTGGTGTTTCAGCTGATTTTGCGTCTGAAAAGTTGAATTTTGCTAGCACGTCATCCACATACTTCCCTTGATGGATAAGAATCCCTTGAGAATTCTGCTTGACTTGTAAACCCAAAAACAGTGTCATTTCCCCAAGAGCACTCATTTCAAATTTCTTCTTCATAACTCTCTCAAACTCCTTGCAAAGTTCCTCACTTATAGACCCGAAAATAATATCATCGACATAGATTTGAACTAAGATCTGATCCTTACCCACTTTCTTGATAAACAGAGTCTGGTCTATCGTGCCACGTGTGTACCCATGAGCCAGAAGATGTTCAGTTAGTGTGGCATACCAAGCTCGTGGTGCTTGGTGTAATCCATACAATGCCTTATCTAGCTTGTAGGCATATTCTGGATGATCCGGATGCACGAAACCTGGTGGCTGCTCAACAAAGATTTCTTCCTTCACATCTCCATATAGAAACGCTGTCTTGACGTCCATCTGATATACAGTGAACCCCATATATGACGCGTAAGCTAAGAAGATCCGGATGGCTTCAAGTCGGGCAACCGGAGCATATACTTCATCATAATCCAGACCTTCTATTTGTCGAAATCCCTGAACCACCAGCCTTGCTTTATTTCGAACAATAACCCCTGCAGAATCTTGCTTGTTTCTGAACACCCATCTAGTTCCAAGTTTGCGCTTTCCCTTTGGTAACTCGACAAGTTTCCATACTCCAAGTTTCTCAAACTGGTTCAGCTCTTCATGCATAGCATCTACCCAGCCTGGTTCCTGCAAAGCTATATCAACAGTTTTAGGTTCGGTTTGTGAGATGTAGCAAGAATATAAACATGTATTGATGATTCCTGATTGGCTCCTGGTTAAAACTCCTGCATCTACAGGACCAATCACATTCTCTATAGGGTGATTTCGTTGGACACTTGTAGGTATTGCCATGTCAGGTACAGTCTCGTCTTCAGTGGTGTTGCTAGACTCCCCCTCATTAGATGCTGCAGTATGATGAACTACTGGAGTTGTAACAATGCAATCTTCAGGAATAGATTCAGGAAATAGTGCAGATCCTGAACCACTAGGTACAGTACCACTTGATGAAACACCTTCAGGGGATGAATGGGACATTTGCTGAGGTGTAGGATGCCGGGTGAAAACCATTCCCGGTGGGTCAATGGTATGATTTCTTGATCTTCCTTCAGCTTGTTCTTCCTCTTCAGTATCACCAAAAGACAGCGGTTGTTTTGGTGTAGACACACCTGCAACTGTGGGAACGCTTGACAAAATGTTAAACGATTTGAATAATTCAGCATAATCATATAACCAATCTGGTCCAACTCTAGCGTCCGTAGCATTTTCTTCGAGCCATTCAATGTTGCACGACTCGACGACCTTTTTAGTTACCTTGTTGTATACTCTATAGGCTGAACCTTTAGCATATCCAACAAAGTAACACTCGTCCCCTTTGACCTCAAACTTTCCATTAGCGTCCATAAGTAGTAACACACATGGACAACCAAAAATGCGAAAGTGTGAAACCGAAGGTTTACGTCCTTCCAGAATCTCATAAGGAGTTTTCATATGTCGTTTGTTTACTAAAGCATGATTCTGGACGTAACAAGCCGTGCTAACAGCTTCGGCCCAAAGAAACTAGGAAGCTTCGAATCGGCCAGCAAAGTACGCGCAGCCTCTATAAGAGTGCGATTTCGTCTTTCTGCTACTCCATTTTGTTGTGGAGTTCGAGGTGCACTGTACTGTTGCTCAATTCCCTTTGCAGCACAAAATGTGTCCATGGTGACATTTTTGAATTCCGTCCCATTGTCTGATCGAATAGCCTTGACATTTGTACTGGCTTGATTTTCCACCAAAGTAACGAATTGTTTGATCAACCCCGCAGCCTCATTCTTGTGACTTAGAAAGTACACCCAGGTGTAACGCGAGAAATCATCGACTATCACGAGACAATAAGCCTTCTTGCCAATACTTAACACATTCACCGGACCAAAGAGATCCATATGAAGTAATTCAAGCACAGCTTTGGTTGAGGGGGTAGACTTAGATTTATGAGGCTTTCGATGAGCTTTTCCCTTTGCACAAGCAACACACTTTTCTACCAACATAAAGTCTTTGATTGGTAGATCATGGACCAATTGACCTTTGGCAAGATGATTCAAGTTCTTCATATTCACATGTCCAAGACGACGATGCCACAATAAACCATCATGTTCTGATATCTTCGAAAATAGACAAGTAATTTCTTCACACGGTTTTTTGTTCATATCAATGACATAAGCATTTCCCTTTCTCTCAGCTGTCATCAAAAACCAATCTTCAGGAATGACAATCCCTGGTTTCAAAACATAGCATCCTTTCTTTGTAAAATGAACAGAATTTTCTCGATCACAAATTTGAGAAATGCTCAGCAGATTGTGTTTCAGTTCTGGGACATAATTCACATTTTCGAAGCTTAACACGCCGTTTTTCACTGTTCCCTTCAACGTGATTCTTCCAGATTCTCCTCCCGCAAAAGAGACATATCCACCGTCAAATTCTTTGACATTGACCAGTTGAGACAAGTCTCCCGTCATATGCCTGGAACAGCCACTATCCATGTACCAGAGGCGCACGGTAGTCCTCCACAGCTGTTCCTGCACGATTAGCGGGATCAGTTAGATTTAGGAACCCAGCCCATAGTGGATCTGGGTTTCCCTTGTGCATCAAAGTAAGTCACTCTCTGCCATACCAAATTATCTTGATTTAAGAATTTCGAAGGATTTTTAACAGCAGAATTTCGATGAGATGTATGAGACGAATTGGAATGCATGGTCTTAGTTTTAGGTTTCCAATGCTTATTTGACCATTGAGAATTGTAGTTACCAAACGCTTTATATTGATCTTTTCGAAAATCCTTTTGTTGATTTTGATTTCCATGTTTGGCTGCATTCCAATCTTGATCAGAAGGCTTAGCCTTACGATAGTCATTCCTCATTGTCTTAGACCTTTTAGTTGTCACTGACTCTGAATAACGATATCGGTTTGGCTTGACTTTCTGATTTTGTGCATATCTATGTTTAGACTGCACACTTGGGAGATGAACACAGTTTCTGGCGATGTGTCCGGCAATTCCATAATTGAAACATGTTTGACGTTTCAATCTGTGGAAGTTTTGATGCTTCATAGCAGGCATGTATCTTTTGGGTTTATGAGAATGAGCTTGATTTATGTTTTTTGCTTGGTTAACTTGTGCCTTTTCTGAGCATTTAGGTACCTGTTGATCAGAAGCAGAACTGGCACAAGTATGAGATTTAGATGGATTAGATTTATCCTTATCAGGATCATTATGAAAAGATGTTTCAGACTCAGTGTTAATTTTCTTTTCAGAAACCTTTTCTTGTAATTTTTCATTCAAAACAATCACTTCTTCCTGTTGAAAATCAGATTCAGTTTTAATCTCGGAAGATGTAGGAACTTCATCAACATGTATTTCATCAACACATGTATCATCTGAGTTTGACAAGGGTTCCTTTTCATCCTCGGTTTTTAATGGGGTCCCACTAGGTTCAACATTAGGGACTTCCTCTGAGACTGATTCAGAAGAAGAATCAGAACATGGTTGATTCTCTTTAGAAGGAGTTTCAGTGGTTTCACTGAATGCATCCTGAGGGACCTCACCTGTCATACTGTCATCAGCAGAAGAGTTAGAGACATTAGAATTAGAATCACAATTTTTATCTACTGAAAAACATCCATCATCATGCACATTATTCAAAGTTTCATCACAAGCATTCATAGTTTTGCCCAAAACAGCAGGCCCAAAAGAAGACGAAACATAACTACGAAACGAGTTCAAAAACGATTGACCAAACACACAACCGGAATTAGTTTTATCAAAAGTAGGTTTAGAAACATCAGAATCTAAAGACGGTTCATCCCCAAACACATCACCCCATCCTACTTCAGGTACTTCATCTGCACATGATGAAGAAACGTTAGGATCAAAAGTACCTTTGGAAACAAAACTAACTGGTTTAACCACCTGTTTTTCAGCAGGTCTGACATTTACTGATGACTTACAGTTTTTGGGACCATAAGTCATTTTGTGTTCGTTCAGCATCTCCTCCTCCGTCATAGGTAAATAAGTATAATTGTCATTGTAAGGAGGAGGAGCCTGATTAAAACCCAATCCCAACCCTTTTCTTTTCTGATATGCAAGCTGTTGATTACACATCGACCAATTTGCTGGAGGAATCAAATTTTTATAATATGTAGCTCATTTATTTGATATTTATCTCTAACATCCTCCAGTTCTTTAGTCACATTGCATAATTTTTCTTTAACCATGATGAGTTGGGCTGTTGCTACACTAACATCATCCTTGAGTTGGATGATGTCTTTTCGCTGAGCTTCTATTTTCTCTTTAAAAAGTTTTTCGTTATTAACCAAAGTAAAATTTTTTCTTTTAATGTCATTGTAGTCTTCAATTAGCTCAGCGTTGTGTATTCTATAGGCTTCAACTCGTTCTCTACACTCAGGAGTACAGAAAACAGAAATTACCTCTTCCTTGGTGAGACCTTTGACTGGAGCTGAAAGAATCTGAGTCATGAAAGCCAAGTTTTCAGCTGAAACCTCCTCCTCAAGTGTTGAAGTCTCATTTTCAGGAACAGAAGCTTGATCATTTGAGGCCACAAAAGCAATGTTGTTTGAACAGACTGGTTTTCTGGAGCTGAGATGTTTAGTCGTTCAATTTCCGAATTCCAATTAAAGTATGAATCAGGTTGAACCACCAAGGCTTGAGCTAATCCCAGAGGTTGAGGACTTCCACTGGCAGCAGCATCAGCAGACGTAGTCGATGTGGTTACAAGAGCTCTTTCTCGATTAGGTGTGGCAGGAGTAGCAGGTTTGACTGGAGTTTGCTCACTATTGACCCTCGGTTTGGTACAGTTTCTTGCCACATGACCTGGTTCATGACAATTGTAGCAACGAAACTCAAATGGCATTTTTGTGGGTCCAGTAAAGGTAAGATTTTCCCATTTGTTTCTCCCGGTTTTGTTAACAAAATTTTTGGCTCTAAAAGCTGCCATAGCCATCTGCCAAGTTATATCCATTTCTTCTACATCTTCGGGATGAATTTGATCTAAGTCATCCATAGAAAACTTAGGAGGATTGATTTTCCCGGCAGTAAAGGCATTCAAACAATTTATGACAGAAGCTGCTATACTAAGATTTTCTTTTGACTGTTGTGAGAAGAAAGCAATCATCTCGTTGTTAGCAGTGGAAGTTGACGAAGCAGCAGCAGCGTTAGCAGAAGATGGTGCAGCAGCAGCAACAGCAGGTGCTGGAGTTCCAGAGTAGTAAACATTTGGTGAGGTAGGAGCAGCTTTAGCAGAAGCAGAATTGCTGAACATTTGAAAACCAGCTTGAGACACAAAAGCAGTATTATTGCTTGATGTCGAGGGTGTTGCAGTGAATCCAGCAGCCAACATACTATTCTTGTGATTCGTTTCTCTTTGTTTATCATCGAGCTCGCAGGCCTTAATGTGAGAAATCATTTCAGATAAGCTACATCTTGCTAGATCTTTGGTTTTCTTGATCATTGCGACGAGATGATCCCAACTCTTTGGTAAAGCATTTAGAAGCTGTCTATTAGATGAAGCATTTGACGTGTGCATTTCCTCCATCTGCATTTGAGTAACTAACTTAACGAATCTCTGAATTTGATTATCAACAGTCTCTCCATATATATGATTAAAATTATTGAAGCTTTAACTTAGCAGATTTCTACGACTCTCTTTCATATCTTCATTGCCTTCATAGACATCTATTAATGATTCCCACAATTCCTTAGCAGATTTGCAAGTGCGAAAACCAAAGCAATGTCTGGTCCCAAAGCCATGGTCAGGTATGAAAACGCCATATCATCTTCCTCAACAATTTTAAAATCTTCTTCAGTATACTGATCAACAGGCTTCTTCACTTTCACACTTTCATCAGTAGGACTATCCATCATAATTTCTCTAGGACCTCTTAGAATGCTTCGCCAGATTTTTGCATCTTTGACCTTAACATGTTTTTCGAAACGCCATTTCCACTCAGGGAATTCATTTCCATCTAACAACCGGGGAACCCGAGTGGTGGTTCCAATGATGGAATCCAATTCTTGATGCTTAGACATAGCAGCCAGATCAACACTTTGATTATTTGTAGTCATGGTTACTCAATAACTTAATTAATTTGCTGATTAATTATTTAAGTTTAAGAGTCCAAAAGTCCAAAAATCCTAAAGTCCAAAAGTAACGTTGCAGGAGTCGTTGCGAGTCGAGACAGGAGTCGAGACTAAATCAGTGAGTGAACTGAAGACTGAGTCGAGACTGAGGTTTCGAGTCGAGATCAGGAACAATTAAACTTGAAGCCAGTCGAGACAAATGGTTTCGAGTTAAAGACGCCAACTCGAGACCACAGCAGTTGCAAGTCGAGACAAGATCGCGATATCCACTCGAGACGAATGAACTTGAGTCGAGACTAAGCTGAATAAGAGTCGAGACCAAGTTGAAATTGTGTCGAGACCCTGCAAAACAGATTTGTGAGATAAAAATAACTACGATTCCTGATTTTCAGCAGCTTCCAAAATTCAAAGATTTGAGATCTTTGAATTCTTATCCTCAACAATCCTCCGATAATTCAGCAAACACCTTTATTCACGAATCACAAACCAAAATCAGTAACTTTATGCCAGAATTTGTGAAGAACAGTTTGAAGATGCAACTTCCGAAATCAGAATTACACCAACAAAACTGAAAATCTGTAGAACACACTTAGCAAAACGATCAGTAACAAATAAAGCCTTCTTGAATCCGAATGATATCAAAAACCGAACCAAGAATTGGTTTCTTGGCTCTGATACCAATTGTAAAATCCGAGAGGATCTCTCAATGATATCACTGTCAACTTGTGTAAGTGCGGAATCCAAACACAAGTGGATTCAAGAAAACAATTAAGAATAATAAGAACAATTATCAAATCAAAACTATCTTGCATTCACCTTTAAGATCGATGACAGATACAAGATGAACAACTGATCTCGAGTGACCTCTAAACCTCCTATCCAGCGATCAACCTACTAAAGGTTACAAAGGTTTACTTATATACCAACTAATGTGGGTCGAAACCACCTAGGCCCACTCGAGATCTCTACAAAACCCAAAATACATAATCGCCCCAAAACAACTAAGTTAAACATTACAAGATCAATCCTAGACTTTAATATCTCTCAATGTATAAACCTTGAGGTTCCAACAGAATGCGATCCCAACAATTCTTCTTGGTTATCGCCTTGAGATAAATTATTGAAATCTATCCTAAGTTCTTTTAACCAATTAAGAATTAGATCTTCCATTCGAAATAGTTCATCAAGAAGCATTTCTCCTAGAAGATCCGGTTGAGAGCATTCGAGAGAGAGAGAGATAGGGATTATTTTTACTTTCACCCCTCTTAAGGCTACAGGAAAACAATGGGTCTATATAGTGGGGCTTATAATTTAGAAAATAACATTCTAATTCTTTATGAGGGCCACCACATATTTGACACCACGTACCATAAGAGTGTCGAAAGTAAACAATATCAATATCTCTCATGTTTGTGTCAGAAATTACCAACCGTCGGGATCTTACGGTTCTGTTTTCAGTAACTGAATCTTGGGCACGGGGCCTGTTGAGTGGGCATGGCCCCGTGTTTAGCTTACTGTCTGACTTAAAACAGGATTGCCAGTTCCAATGATTGGGCACGGGGCGTGTTCTGCGGGCACGACCCGTGCTGAGTTCTGTAGAAGCTGAAAAACTAAGAAAATCCTAAAATAAAAACAGAAAAATTAGAAAAAACGATTAAGCCGTTGATTCCTAACTTTCTTAAAATCCTTGTGTCCCCGGCAACGGCGCCAAAAACTTGATGTGTGCGAGAGTGTGTATAAATTTAAGTATATTTTAAGCCCTTTTTACCAGTTAGTCAAGTTTTAAATTTATAAAACACGATATTTTACTAACACCAAACACACATATGGGCAAGTGCACCCATCGTGAGTGTAGTATAGTGTTGGCAAGATACCGAGGTCGTCCAAGGACACAAGAGCTTTTAGTACAGGTTTATCCTCAACGTTTAATCAAATCAAAAGTTAGAAAAATGTTTTAAACTAGAAAAATAAAAACTAACTAAAATGCTGAAAAATAAAATAAAAGTAAAAACAGATAGACAAGATGAATCACTTGGCTCCGACTCGTGTTTAGTGTAACCTTTGATTATTTCCGCACTTTTGCACTTTTTAAGAGATTATCTTAGTTATTATAGTAGGCCCCTCTTTTGAAGGTGACGTTACCCTCAACCCAGTAGTTTGAGTCAGCAAGGATACAATCCTAAAGGGTCGGATTATTGAAAGATAATTAATTAAGTTATTAATGCATATTATGGTAGGCCCCTCTTTTGGAGGTGACGTTACCCTCGGCTAAGTAGTCTGAGTCAGCAGGGATACAGTCCTAAATAGCTGGGTTAAAGTATTAATAGTAGCTTACATATGAGGGGATCAAAGAGTTTGGACCCCCGCCATCCAATACCGGTGGGTATTGAAGGAGGTCCTACTAAATTTGACCCAGGTCCTTGCAGATACACTGAACAAGGCAAGACTCTTACCAAACCGTTCCCTTAACCCCCGACCAGGTAGACAACATATCTCCATATAGACCGTGGAGATATGAATGGTGAAAATCTTTTATTTTATATAGACAGTAAAATAATGCCAAGACACCACGGACAAACGATAAGGAAGAATCACCTTCAACATAAGAAACTAGTTATTAAAGTCATTAATACATAACCAAGTAAAAAGTGCGAAAAGATTAAAAATAAAAAGTATTACACTAGACACTTGTCTTCACCAAGTGATGTAAGAGACTTAGGCAAACATGGCCTTTGATTGTCAAGAACTCTTACGGTCAATCTTGGATCCCGAGATGACTCACACACTCTACGATGGACAATGGATGATGGTGGTGGATGCTGGTGTTGTGATGGTGGTGGGTGGTGGGTGAAGTGTGAGAGAGGTGGTGTGCCAAGGGATGGTTTGCAAATGAGCCAAGCACCCCTAATTATAGCCTGAACAGCAGCTCGGGCACGGCCCGTGTCCATTGGGCACGACCCCGTGTCCACATTCTTCTCTGTCTTCATTAATTGCAGTTTGTCTGCATTAGTTGACCACGCCCCCGTGTCCGCTTGGCACGCCCCCGTGTTCAGAAGCGTATCTGTACTATCAAGATTTCCTCAGATTCTGCAAATCTTAGAGTTGACCACGGGCCCGTGTCCGCTGAGCACGACCCCGTGGTGGTTGATAGAAGCTTCTACAGCTTTGTCTTTTCTACTGACACTTGGGCACGCCCCCGTGCTCGCTGAGCACGGGGCTTGTTCAGTCTTCTGTTTTCTTATTTTGCTTAGGAAGATGTTGTCGGGGAGGTCGGGCATGCCACGTTTGTTCCTTTTCTTGTATTTATTTTAGATTTAGCTGCCTTTTTGCTTCTTTTGTTAATTTGAGCTCATTTAATCATGAAAATACAAAAGGAAGACAAAAACACACTTTTTCCAACATTAGTACTAAAAAAGGGTTAGTTTTATGCCACAATTGATGTAATTTATATGTTGCATTTTGCACACATCAGTCCCAAAAACCTTACGTTAAGTGTTTAGGAC
>JARYGA010051340.1:0-60789 GCA_030545235.1 Helianthus tuberosus
ATATATCAAGCCATACTTGTCCCGTTGGGACGGACACTTTCATTCGTACATAACATTTACATACACTCTAACCCGTGAATGACGGATCGAGTTAAATTCCTTTCATTCATAAATTATCCGTTAATAACGGATAATATCATTCATGATCAAACTTTCCTTCGGTTCGTTTACAACTAATGAATTCTTTTCCTTTTAGGCTTACTTTCTCATTACCCGGTTATCCCATAAAGAACCGGTCATAACATATATTCATTTACAATACTACGGTTCATGTAAATCATTCAAACGGATTTAACCATTCGCTATAGAATTAACACAAATATCAAATATGGATTTGGCATAAACAATAATTTACTAATAGGAGTTAGTATGCATAATAACATACCTCGGTCTTGTGCGTTTTTTCCGTCTTCGTAGCACTTGAACTTTCTTCTTTCATGCCTACATTAACATGTTCATTCTATCACTTAGTCCATCCGAACATCATTTCATTTTTTACATGTTCTATCAATAAGCAACATTATCATAATTTTTTCCGAATCTCACATAAATATTCTCTTAAGTATTTCATCGAACACTTGGCGGGTTTCGCATTTGTAGGACACCAACACAATTATCCAAGCATGATTTCTGTTCTAGACGATAGTTTTTAACATCCAATTATACAAATCATATCAAAACTCACGATTGAGATGAAACCCATTTCTTGAAAATCATCAAATCACGAAATTAAACTTACCATTTTACTTAGAAAGGTCTGATGATCGAAATAAGGATTCATGCATTCGATTTTTCTTTGAATTTCCTTCTCAATTGGATGGAATTGGTGAAACTAGGGTTTCACTCTTAGCTCATGTTCGTGCGATCGATCAGACACACACACCTAGTGTGTGTGTTTTGATTTTTAATCTTTTATTCATCTAAGTTGTGGCTTCTTACAACTTTGGTCCCTTAAGTTTGTTCACCCATTAATTTAAACACTACACATCTTATACTTGTAGTTATAACATTTTTCCATTAACTAAGTTAAGTTTCTTGTTTACTTTCACTAAATTTTTATATTAGACATTTTGGGGTGTTACAAAGCTGAGGTTTGAGATAGTCGAAGAAAAAAGTGTAAGAGGAGAAAAAATACACTTTGAAGTTTGTTGACATGATCTTTGAACACCTTTTCAGCCTTGTACAATTTATGTTTTAGTTGACATGTTTGATGGACAAATTTCTTGTTTGGAAACTAACTTAAGAATGAAGTTATGTAGTCTTAGTATATACTTTCAAAACTTTGTGGTTTTACCTCTGCTGATGAAGCAAAATGTATGATGAACCTAAGTTCTGCTGTACATTACCAGATATTACACAATTCAACAGAAGATCTATAATATAAGATCTTTAACAGATGATGATCAACAGCTCATAAGGTCTGTTGAAGCACGCTATAACAGTGCTTAGCCTCTAACAGATGTTAATGTATCTCAAACCCCAACAGTTTTCCGACTAACCAATTGATTAAATTTTCATTCATCAATCTAACAATAATATACAACCATACTACTTATCCAGTACATCAATAGCCAAACAAACTCTGCTGATAAACCAAAAGGTCTGTTAAGACAAAGACTACTGAAGCAAAGGTCTGCTAAAGAGAACCTCTGCTGATGAAGTAAAATGTATCATGAACCTAAGTCCTGCTATTCACCAACAGATATTACACAGTTCAAAAGAAGATCTATAATATAAGATCTTTAACAGATGATGATCAACAGCTCATAAGGTCTGTTGAAGCACGCTATAATAGTGCTAAGCCTTTAACAGATCTTTAATAGTGCTTAGGGGTTAACAGATGTTAGCACAATATAACAGTGCTTAGCCTCTAACAGATGTTAATGTATCTCAGACCCCAACAGTTTTCCGACTAACCAATTGATTAAATTTTCATTCATCAATCTAACAATAATATACAACCTTACTACTTATCCAGTACATCAATAGCCAAACAAACTCTGCTGATGAACCAAAAGGTTTGTTAAGACAAAGACTGTTGAAGCAAAGATCTGCTAAAGAGAACCTCTGTTGATAAAGTAAAATGTATGATGAACCTAAGTCATGCTGTTCACCAACAGATATTACACAATTCAACAAAAGATCTATAATATAAGATCTTTAATAGATGATGATCAACAGCTCATAAGGTCTGTTGAAGCACGCTATAACAGTGCTAAGCCTTTAACAAATCTTTAACAGTGCTTAAGGGTTAACAGATGTTAGCACACTATAACAGTGCTTAGCCTCTAACAGATGTTAATGTATCTCAGACCCCAACAGTTTTTAGACTAAACAATTGATTAAATTTTCATTTATCAATCTAACAATAATATACAACCTTACTACTTATCCAGTACATCAATAGCCAAACAAACTCTACTGATGAACCAAAAGGTTTGTTAAGACAAAGACTGCTGAAGCAAAGATCTGCTAAAGAGAACCTCTGCTGATGAAGTAAAATGTATGATGAACCTAAGTCCTGCTGTTCACCAACAGATATTACACAATTCAACAGAAGATCTATAATATAAGATCTTTAATAGATGATGATCAATAGCTCATAAGGTCTGTTGAAGCACGCTATAACAGTGCTTAGCCTTTAACAGATATTTAACAGTACTTAGGGGTTAACAGATGTTTGCACGCTATAACAGTGCTTAGCCTATAACAAATGTTAATGTATCTCAGACCCCAACAGTTTTCCGACTAACCAATTCATTAAATTTTCATTCTTCAATTCATCAATCTAACAATAATATACAACCTTACTACTTATCTAGTCCATGAATAGCCAAACAAACTCTACTGATGAACCAAAAGGTCTGTTAAGACAAACACTGCTGAAGCAAAGGTCTGCTAAAGAGAACCTCTGCTGATGAAGTAAAATGTATGATGAACCTAAGTCCTGCTGTTCACCAACAGATATTACACAATTCAACAGAAGATCTATAATATAAGATCTTTAACAGATGATGATCAACAGCTCATAAGGTATGTTGAAGCACGATATAACAGTGCTTAGCCTTTAACAGATCTTTTAACAGTGCTTAGGGGTTAACAGATGTTTGCACACTATAACAGTGCTTAGCCTCTTACAGATGTTAATGTATCTCAGACCCCAACAGTTTTCCGACTAACCAATTGATCAAATTTTCATTCATCAATCTAACAATAATATACAACCCTACTACTTATTCAGTCCATCAATATCACCAAAAATGTATACAATGTATAATAACAATATTATATTATATAACAAACAAAAGGTTAACCTTACTTGATATTCAAACCGTAGACATTACATATCATTTTCATCATCGTAGCCCTTACAAACCAAACTTTTAACCACAGTTTGTTAAAACAACAGTTAACAGACATAAATAAAAACCAAAAGGATTCTTAAAAAATAAGTGGTTTCTACTTATCTCTCATAAGAATTGTTTTTTCATAAGCATCTAATTGTTAACCTTAGTCAGCTTCTTCCGGGTTCTTCTCACATTAGTGGATAGCTCACCAACGTTGACAACATCAGCATCTCGAGCCATCCGCTTTCCGTTAGGACTTGATCCAAAATCTTTTTCAACTTCAACGACTGAAGAGTCGGCCGTAACAGAGACAGCATCATTGCAACAGATCACAAAACAACTATTGATCTCATTTAATAAAATAATAAACTCTTTTTAAACGTACTAAACATACTTTAAAAATAAATACTCACCCTTGAAGTTCGCTCAGCAGACACCTGGGAAGAGTCTGAAAGGTTAACGTCTTTAATATAAGATCTTTAACAGAAGATCTATAATATAAGATCTTTAACAGATGATGATCAACAGCTCATAAGGTCTGTTGAAGCACGATATAACAGTGCTTAGCCTTTAACAGATCTTTTAACAGTGCTTAGGGGTTAACAGATGTTTGCACACTATAACAGTGCTTAGCCTCTTACAGATGTTAATGTATCTCAGACCCCAACAGTTTTCCGACTAACCAATTGATCAAATTTTCATTCATCAATCTAACAATAATATATAACCCTACTACTTATTCAGTCCATCAATATCACCAAAAATGTATACAATGTATAATAACAATATTATATTATATAACAAACAAAAGGTTAACCTTACTTGATATTCAAACCGTAGACATTACATATCATTTTCATCATCGTAGCCCTTACAAACCAAACTTTTAACCACAGTTTGTTAAAACAACAGTTAACAGACATAAATAAAAACCAAAAGGATTCTTAAAAAATAAGTGGTTTCTACTTATCTCTCATAAGAATTGTTTTTTCATAAGCATCTAATTGTTAACCTTAGTCAGCTTCTTCCGGGTTCTTCTCACATTAGTGGATAGCTCACCAACGTTGACAACATCAGCATCTCGAGCCATCCGCTTTCCATTAGGACTTGATCCAAAATCTTTTTCAACTTCAACGACTGAAGAGTCGGCCGTAACAGAGACAGCATCATTGCAACAGATCACAAAACAACTATTGATCTCATTTAATAAAATAATAAACTCTTTTTAAACGTACTAAACATACTTTAAAAATAAATACTCACCCTTGAAGTTCGCTCAGCAGACACCTGGGAAGAGTCTGAAAGGTTAACGTCTTTAACGTCAGCTACCTCTTGAGTAACCTAAAGGATCATAATATATGATATCATATAAAAAAGTACAGAATGCAGTGTTTAACACTCAAAAGAAAAATAAATATATTGAAAGAGTAATTTTATTTGCTACCTCATCAGTATTTTCATCACCATTACCATCTCCACCAACCAACTCAGCAATTATTACTGGATAATCACATGTTTTTTTGCACAGTATAAACACGATAGTCATTTTTAAGATTGAACTCTGAAACATCAATCTTAAAAGCATCCTTCTTATCAACCAATCGAAATAGCTCATGAGGGAATCCAGTATCATTGGCCTTAACCTGCCTCTCTCTTATGTCACTCGCCGCTAATCCAAGAAGCTTCTGCACATCTCTATCAAACATAACAAAAGAAACACTACCAGTCTTATCCTGCACCCACACTTGCACCTTGAACCTGAAATATACACAACTAACTAAGTAAACTGCAAAACTATATTCAAATATCAGTCTTAGAATGTTACTTATATAAATATAACACTAAATAATCATCATTACTTACTTTTTCGTGATCGATGTACATTCAGTATGACATCTGATACAAACCAAAGATGTCGCAGGCAATCGAAGAATATCATCTGAAACATTTTCAACATTCTGCAAGTATTCACTTTTACCCATCACCTTCTTGAAACACTTACAACAGCCAGCATAAAGCCAACCATACTCTTCTTGCACAATCTTAATTGTCATAACCACAACACAAGACATTTCCTGTAAAAACACAACACACTTCCTGTAAAAACACGCAGGTGACAAACCAAACAAATAACCAAACTATATACAAAGATGTGAAACCTTTTCTATCTCGTTAATCTCATCAACATGTTTCTTCACACCTTCAGTTACAAATTCTTTATGTAATGGAAAAACACTCTGAGACGATAGTATCGTTTGAGAAGTAGAACCACTCCCTTGTCCAAACTTCAGTATATGCCTTTTGAATACCCCAAATGATTAGAATTAGTATACAAATCAGATGAAACCAAGTATTTGACTTGAACATCTATATACAATAGAAATTACTTTGAAAAATTACCTCCTCCTTAGCTCATCAACTTCATCAATTTCTTCATTCAGAAAAATTCGTGTTGCAAACTTATCACTTTGAACAGTATATTCACCTACATGGAAAAGTATATAGATATTTAATGTATACTTGTTTTTATATTGCCAGGAATAAACAGTATAGTTATGATTTGTAGAAAATTTTTACAAAAATACATTTCCATTCCTTACACTTTCCATGCTGTATAACAGCCATCACATGCTCATGAGGTGGGATTTTAGAAATGAAGTCCTTAATCTACAGAGCATAATCATTCCACACAGTACACCGCAAAACCTTACCCCTACATGAAAAGAATATTCATATCAAAACAACATTGAATGAATAAAAACAGAAAATCAACCAGGAATGCTATAACATTTATTAAAGTAGCAAATGAGCCATAAATTAACTACCATATTCACTAACAATAAACTGTAGACCTCATTTATTACCATTATTCAACATTACATACAAACACTATAAATCTCATTTATTACCATTACCATGATCCCACATTAAATACAAACATTCTTCATCTTATTTATTAACATCATTAAATACATTTAATGTTCAGTACATGACTGAACATATAAACAACAACTTACTCCAAATCTTCAATCTCGAAATTCATCTTCTTAGTCTCCTTTGGAGGTCGATCAAAGATTTCAAGATCTCCACAACAAATCACAGATCCAGCAACATCTATATGATCACATTATACAAGAATATAAGTAAAACTCTCTAATATCATACAAGCAAGACATGATTACAAAAATATACACTACCAACACTCAAAGCATTTAACGCCTCTCCCTGAAGAATATCTTCATAAGCTCTGAAATTGAAACCATACTCAACACCTTGCCAATCTCTCACAGGAGTAACAGTCGTGCATCTATAAAAGTTGATTTTATAAGGCTGCACTACTACTTTATATAAATCTTTATTCTCACCAACACCAAATTTCGACAGAATCACAACAGCATCTTCTTGCAGCTGTCCATCAAAAACAGGTATCAGATGACTCTTAATACCTGCTTGAATCTTAACACCCTGAAGAACATTTAAAGAAAGTATCTTCTTAGCTTACAACACTACATTTTCTAAAATAATAACAAAACGGAAAAGCAGAGATACAAATTACCTTCTCATCAATGAAGATGATCTCCATCTTGTAACCCTGATTCCATTTTCGAAGAATTCTCGCCTTCATGTTCCACATATCCTTCCCAGGATTCAAATCGTTAACAAAACTAAGATTATTACTGTCAACTGATATTATGCTTCTAATTCGGAATTCGGATTGTGATTAAATTTCAAAATCAGAGAAGATGAAAGCGTGATGAAATATGAAGAGGGAAATGAGAAGAAAAGCCTTATATAAGAAGGATGATTGACAGGAGTTTCTGAGTGACATGCATTAATTGCTAATTACTTATTCCCATGCATATTTGAATTTGAATTTCCCGGTACTTAGCGTTAAACATCTGCTGATCTAAAAGCATTACGGAAGATAACAACAACTGCTGCTGTTAAGTATACGTTTGCCAAAGGAAGCATCTGCTACTTTCTCGTAGATGGGCAGTGGTTTGCCCTTTGGAATGTGGGCCAGACAATTTGAATACACAAGACAGTGGTCTGAAATCAAATTAAAGTGATTTATATATTAGGCATTATGATGTAATAATGACATAAGAAAGCCTTGTTGGACATGCTCTCCTGCTGACACATCAGTTTTTCTTATGTCACTTGGATTTCTCCTTTATAGAAAGTATATATATATATATATATTAGTTTTTAAATTATTTGATGTGATAAGTGATTGGTGAGACAGCCGGTTCGACGTGAGACAATTGGTTCAATAAACTGGTCTGACATGAGACAGTCGCAGTCGGTTCGATAAGTGATTGCTTACGAAAATATTACTTTACTATATGAAAAAAAAAAAAACAAGCTAAAATGAATAGTATGGGAGGCATAACATTTGCGCAGGGATTGTGTTGTAGTTTAATAGTGTCGCTTTGTAAAAGCAAAGGTGATCCCATGGATATATACTTAAAAAAATGTCTCAGAGTAATTGTTGGTCAAAATTTTAATGCTCACATAAAAAATAATAAATCATTCAAGGATATGCACATCTTTAAACACTATTGATCATAGAGAAAATTGTGAGTTGTGTATGAGTTTTAAGTTGTAGAATGTATTTACCTTATACTTGAAGAATCGTGTAAAAAGTCATATGTACGTGGTTATTAACGTCGATGACTCTAGCAACGGATCAAATATAATAAATTTTTACCGTGAAAAAGCGAACTGATATCATCCGAACAACTTTGATATCAACACCACACCAGTAATCACTTTTATTGTTTATGGTATAGATTTCATTTTGGTTCCGGCCAAACAATACTTGAATTTTATTGTTTATGGTATAGATTTCATTTTGGTTCTGGCCAAACAATATTTGAAAACAGATTTGTATTCAAAATAGAGTTTTTTTATTGCAAAAGTTGTAGGAAGCGTCGATAATATACTGATAATCCTTTTTTAAAGATTGGATTTAATTCTTTTATTGTTTTTTATTTTTGTTTTGTTTTTTTAACCAAAAGTACCAAAACATGTTTTTGTCACATTACAACTATATTTTTGTGTTTTCTCTTTTGTTTGCCATAGCGAATGCACCGAAATCAATTGCGTTTTTAGTTTTCATCCACCGTAACACGATTAACCCCTAGTTGGTCACATGGATACGTCATACGTGAAGAACTGAAGATCTAAGATTTTAGATATATAATATATTCTATTATTTGGTGAAATAGCAACATAATTACATTTGAGAGGTGATTCTAAAATTTAGCCTAAGCTTAAGAATAATTTTAATAGATACTTGAGGTTAATCTATAATTACAAAGTTGATATATTTGTCTGTTTCGAGGTATGAAGAAAAATTAAAATTGAATTTTATTCGTAAAACAATTATTTGTGTGTGTATCAATTGTATTCTTTTATCCGGGTTTGGGCTTCAAGTCCTGTGAACAAACATATAATTCAATCATGAGTTGTAAATTATATCAACAAATGTTGGTGACTCAAGACACCAATTAGGTTAGAACATCTTGTACATAGCACATAGATATCCCTTTTCGTGTTGCATCGTGTACGAACTTCTACGATCCATACATGTATAACCCTAGCTAGCACATAGAAAAAAATGTGTTCTAAAAAAAGTCTAAAGCAAGGGTTTTTCTAGATTAATGAAGAGCCAACATCGTACGAGGATAAGAGGAGATACAACTTTATTAAATAAGGAATTAATTTGTAAACTTGTCTTCTTCTTCTTCTTCTTCTTTTTTTTTTTTTAAACGGCATTTCAAGTGTATCTTAACAAGAGTTCTAGACTAGATTTTATCATTCATAGTTGTAAATTTCCTAAAACATCAACATAATATTAGTTTGTAACTAGTCATTGCAGCGTTTGAAAAATAAATACTTTACGCTCAGTAAAAGGTTAATGTAAATTGCATTGTTTTTTTTAATTAGATCCAAAAGTCTAAGTAAGATCCAAATGATCATCAACAAACACCATTTATTAATTTATTGAGTTGCTTGCTTTGATAGGTGATCTCCTCAATAAGATTAAAAAAGAAGGCTCATAATAAGGAAGTCAAAATTGTTGACTTTTTCCTTGCATGGGGTAGGAAAATAGCTCAAAAAGGAGAGGGATTGTTGAATTTCCAAGTACTGTGAAGTCATCTAATTTTCAAACTTAAAATCATCAAGATAATTATTCTAGATATAAATATACAATACTTTATAACAAAATAAAAAAGGTTATTTGATAAGTATAAGCTTATTTATTCATTATGATTAAATTTTTATTTCACATGTAACTATTAAATCATAGGGTAAGGTTATTGTAAAAAAGGTTAAAAATATGAAAAGTGTAAGAAATATTGTGAAGGTGACATGTATCCTAAATCTAAATTAATTCAAAAGGGTAAACACATAATTTTATCATTGATTTAATTAATTGATAATTTTCCATAACTGTCACCCTTATTTATAGGAACATGATTTTTTTTTAAGATCTCCTATAAAAACACTACGAATAACACTGCAACCACCATTCAACACATATATAACACCATTCAATAAGTATATAACACCATTCAATAAGATATAACACCATTTTAAAGATCTATATAAAAACACTACTAATAACACTGCAACCACCATTCAGCACATATATAACACCATTCAATAATTATATAACATCATTCAATAAGTGTATAACACCAATCAATAAGTATATAACACCATTTAATAATTATATTACACCATTCAATAAGTATATAACATCATTCAGCACATATATAACACCATTCAATAAAGTATATAACACCATTCAGCACATATATAACACCATTCAATAATCATTACATCTCCGTATCATCTTCTTTTTCCACTGCCGGCACCACCACTGCCGCTCCGCCGCTGCCGTCGTGTAGAGGTGGCCAACCACCCGACACCACCTTGCTGGATGTCTTTCTCTCGCTCGAACCAAACCACCGGACACCACCTTGCCAGAACTCCTGCCCCTTCGGACACCCAAACCACCGCCGGAACGACACAGCCGCCGCCGCAGTCATCGGAAAAACGAGAAGGGGACGATGTTCCGTCATTCAGATTCACCATCGGAAAAAAACTGGAGAAGAAAAGGATACAGAGTGAAATCGCGATTTTGTAACTCGAACCGAACCACCCGAAACCACCTTGCCGGAAACCCTTCCCTTTCGGCCGGATGTTTATTGAATCGGAGAAGAAGATGAGAGAGATTGAAATCGCGATCTTGTAGGTTTTTTGATAACTACTATGATTAAGAAGATACAGTTTTTATTACCCCTACATATTACAAATCGGTCCAAAATAATAAAACAGATTTTAAAATTTGGTCCCTATTGATCTTAACCATTAGATCAAAGATCTAATAGTGTAGATTCTTTCTTACCCTTCTCACAAAAACCTTTTTTTTTTTTTTTTACGTAGGAACTATTAAATCATATTTGTTTATCTCATAAAAAATAAAGTCTCATGTTGACTAACAATTGAATCACGTTCATGCATTTTACTCTATATTGATTATTAAAGTGCTGAGATTTTTCATTACTTAAAATGTGAATGGATATCATATGCATATTTCCCATTGAATCTTTTAATAATCTATATAATAATTTGCTCAAAGAGTAAATTTTAATTATGTCAAGAAACAATTGTTGAGACTCGTAAGTGTCTCGTATTTAATGATAATTAAGGGATCTCGTTGAGATCACTTGTGATTGTGACCCCATGAAATATCGACCTCATGCACTTGACACGTTTCACCATATATATTATATATCACTTTTTTTTTTGAACGGTCGACAAAAAATCATTTTATTCATTGTAGCAAGACGCTACCCGTCATACATACAAAATCAACTCGACACCGCCAACTTTACAAGATTACATTACAACTAGGCACCAAAGCTAAAACGACACCAATCTTCCCAAGTTATGGACACCAATTTTGATTGATTCTTAACCCATAGATAAGCCATCGACTTGATCTCGTCCAATATTATATATCACATTAAACTTTGTTCCCCACCACTATTAAACATTTCTAACGTGACACTGATCCTAAGTTGACTCAATAGTCATATGGAACAACTTTTTCATGGTATTTGTTACCCCTTTCTTGAGGATACAAAACAAGCTAAAATTATATCCCAAATCTCCCAAGTGTGTATATATGCTCCTAGCCATCAAGGATAACTACGTTATAATCGTCTCACCGCTCGCACATACACATCTACTCATGTTATATTGCATGAAACCACATCTCATGATAGTTCTCCTTCTTCCTCCTCATGTCCTTATCTTACTTTCCCTTATGCCTCTTCAACCACTACTTCATCTTTAGAATTTTTTTCTTTTCCATCCTTTTTTACATACACCTTTTCGATTTTTCTTTTCCTACACACACCTCTCTTGCTTATTCTTTCATATGTCCCATCTACAATACCCACATCATCTCCATCTTTCCCATCCCATCTTATGGTTACAAGATCAAGAGACGATACTCGTCATTCTAAATTCTTTGCCAATCATTATCTCAAGTGCAAAATGACAATATGGTTAGATGTAAGGTGGAAAAAATGGTACACTTCACTCATATCAACCGTGAACATTAGTATTTGTTCCTCCTCGTAAACATATTGATTCGCATAACGATAATAGTACCATTATTCTCTACAAAGTCCGACTTCTTGGCAAATACGTTATCTATTTGGGTTTATTAGGATCCATCACATACATGTCAATCACTATTTTTTCAGATGGTGATATGGCGAAACCATGTGTATGACCTGACTCCCAAGTTTTGCATAATCTAGTCGCGCCTGCGCCATATCATATATACACTTTTCCTTAAACACACTTTTTACTACCACACAAGTTAGAACTTAAAAGCACAATTTTTTTGTTGCAACTTCATCTTAGTTTATTTTTAATTATCCTCATTTATTGTGAAAATGAAATTGAGAAGAAATCTAGCAAAATCCGTTTGTGGGTCCCACTTTTGGGATTTACATGAATCCGTTCCTAATTTCCAATCTGACCCTACCACGGTTTTGGTTTCCAGCCATTTTTGTTAGTTTGCTTTCATAAGATCTGCATTGAAGATTTTTGACAACCACGTGTCCATCTCTCATTGGTTATTTCCAATAATCTTTGTTCCTACAGCTGCACAAAAACACAGTCCCTTTTCCAGGGGCATTAACGTAATTTTCGTATACTTGGGAGACCATTTCATTGAACCATATATAAGTGCGGTTGTAGCTCACAAGTCAGTTTTTGTCCTTTATCATTACATGATAACACTAGCATATATATTTTTTATTTATTTTATTGTTACTGCTTTTAGAGGATAAATAATAATAATAATAATAATAATAATAATAAAATAGAGAATCTTATTATTTTTAATTTGAATATAATAATTGGATATATTTATTAAAACCAACGTTAAGGGGTTGATGCATTGTGTATTCAACTAGTTTTATACACAACGCCGCGTTGCGGCGTGTTCAACCGAATCATTCTTGGGATGATAACATGTACGTTTTACATTACAACTCATACCACTATCACGTTAAACCGAATAATTCTTGGTGTAACAACATATGCCAAATGTATATTTAAAGAACACATGTTTTCTTACACTCTCATTCTATACGGATACAATAAATTCCTGTGGTTACCTTAATCAACAGGGTCTTGTACTGAGAAAGTCTAATTAATTCTTTGATGCAACAATCTGATGAAATGTGGTTGTGGTGCGTCCGCGATGGAGAAGATAGGAAACGCCGGCACAATGGTGAAGAACACCGAGCCAGTGAAGCGAGAAAAGTTGTAAGTAGACATTTTATATCCATCCATGCTTGCATAGTTACTAAAGAATAATACTATTATCCATGACCAAAAGGCATTAGTAAAGCATGAACTGCAAAATGGTTAAGTGTTAGATCAATTTAAATTAAAGATAGTTTCAAACAACAACACAGAATTAAAAAAAAAAAAAAAAAAACCTAGTTACAAAATAAGATTCAAGAATTGGGCCTTAATTGTTCAATAAAGCAAAAGAGATTCAAAACCAAGGACGTTTAAAGGAACCGATGAGACAAACATTACCTGGCAAAGCTGCTGGAATCGCTGATCAGTCACACATCCAAGGGCGGATAAGGAAACAATAGTGATCAAAATCGAAGGTCTGTTCAGCAAAAAAAAAAAAAAAAGATTTGATGTCAAATAAGCTTTCAAAATATCGTGGTGACGTCTAGCAGCATTGTGAGTAGGAAAAGATAAGAACTTTTTTATAGTAAACCAAGAAATAACTGAATTCATTTAAATAGTAATGAAAAAACACTTAAACGGGTTAGATGGCCAACGCATTTTTATATGGATCAACCCGAAAAAAACCCGTCTTTAAACGGGTCAAAATAAGCAACCTAAAAGCTAATTAATTCCGTCTTCTAGCCGGAATGGTTGTATGCTTACTCGATAAAGACTGAAATTATGGCGCATCGTTACTCGACAAATTGGGTGGTCGATGTGGTACACTGGTACATCTCGCAATCATATTAAGTGTGTGTTCGCATTCTAGTGCCAACATCACTGTTGATACACTTTATGTGGACGCGACTCGGTTCGGTTCGACCCGGTTAGGTTCGGCTCAAGCCCGACGTCACGACATTCCTCCGTCGTGCGCCCCAGAGTTCGACACGCGAAGCACGAAGCGCCGCAAGCCGGTTCCCGCTGCCACATCATCATGATGATGTCATATGTTGAATAATCTTCACAAATTGATGTATCAGATTGTTCGTAAAGCTTGGGCCAATCAATTTCAACGTGCATGCATGTTTGGGCCAATACACTTTGGGCTTTCACTCACCTGGGCCGAACCCCATTTGACCATATGTATGTCGACGAAACAAACTTGTTTCATCGACTTTGAAGATATTTTATTGTGTTTCGTCGACTAAACTTCTGTTTCGTCGACTTTGATGTGTTTCGTCGATGTTGTGTCTGTGACTATATAAACAGATCTGATAGAACACAGAATAGAAGAACACACACACGAGAGAACTAGAGAGAGTTTACAGAGACTATTTGTAAACATTGTGATGTAACTGTTTTTCAAGTATTAATACAATGGAGTGTTAATCGTTGAGTCTCGTGTCTATCATTTACGTGTTCGATCTCGGTTTGCTTTCCCGGTTGGATTCCGCACAACCGGGTTGGTTTGTATACAAGGATTAGGCGACTAGATCCTCCCCTAGCCGGACCTACAAGTGGTATCAGAGCCTTGGCTCTTCTCCTTGTTAAAACCGAGTGTTTTCGGGTGTTTTCCGGGTGTTTGAAGTTTTTATTTTTCTTGAAAAATCTGGTCAAATCTTCAAATATCTTGTTGTTTTGCTGGAAGTTCTTATAAAAACCTTGTTGTTTATCATTTTCACATGTTAAAAGTGGGTTTTTAGTGAAGTTTTAAGCAAAACTTGTGTTCGGAAAGTTACGATTCACCGGAAAAGTGACTGTGTTCTTCATATATTCATATAATCTTCAAGTGTTCTTCATAAAAACAACTTTTTGATCCTTAGAAGATTAGTTGTGAAAGTTGTTTGTGCTTTGAAAATTGTTACTTGATTAAAATATTGTAAACCTTACCTGTTTGGTGAAACAGGCATGTCCTGAGCTGAAAGCACTGTTGTTGTGTCAGAGAAGGATAAGGTCAAGTTGAAAAGTTTACCAACCCACTGCAGTTTTTTCGACGAAACACACTTTGGACGAAACAAAATCCTTTCGCCAATAATCAGACTCGACGAAACAAGATTTGTAATCTGTTTCGTCAAGCCCATATTCACAAATCTGTTTCGTCAATCTTCAAGTATTGGGCTCCGTTTCATCAATTTGAAAGCCCAAAAGGATTCTGTTTTGTCATTAAAGTGTTGGGCCAGCTTCGTAGTCTTGGGCTTGTTTCTGTTTCGTCAACTAGGATTGGGCTCCCTATTTCGTCATTTTAAAGTCCAAGACAGAATTGGTTGTCTAGTTGTTTCATCGACACAAGTTTAAAATCTGTTTCGTGGAACGTGTTTCGTCGAAACACTTTGTGACTTTAAACAGAAGGTTTGCAATTGTGATTTAACTGTTTGTTTCAAGTGTGTTTCTCAGGTACTTGTCATTATACATCAACCATGAATCCGAGTTGGTGGGGTACTCCGTCTATAGATGAAGGAAAGTATAGAAACACGCGTTTGTCGCCATCATGGGCCGAATCTCCTGCAACCGAATCTCCCACACGACCTCGAATTACGGCAGAACAGTGGGCATCGGTTACTAACCAACTTCAAAGTGAACCAAAAACGGCGTTTGTCACAAGCACAGATTTATATGGCAATCCGATACAAGTTCCTGTAAAGCCAGCTCCAACCACAGACTTGTATGGAAATACATTACCACCAGTTGCTACACAGTGCCATCGTTCTACGGTAGCACCATCATCTCTTGATCCTAGGAACTGTAGTCAAACAAAAACGGCGTTTTATGCTGAAATTGTCAAAGATGCCAGCAATGGTGAATCCTCGGGAAATAATGACAGTTCTGAACATGACAGTAGTTCAGATGAAGACGTTTCAACTTCAATTGAAGATGTTACAACTTCAAGTTCAAGTTCAAGCGAGGATGGATCTGAATGTGAATCATCAAGGGAGGTTGTTGATTCTGATGCAGAAAGGCCAACATCTGAGAGTGATTCTAGTCAGGTGCGTGTCGATGAATCAAAATCTGATAGTTGTGATAGATGTGATAGGTGTGTTGATTTAGATGCTAATATGTCTGAGTTGCAAAGAAAACATGATGCTTTAAAAGCTAATTTGTTTGACTTGCAAAACAAACATGTTTCTTTGGATGCTAAGTGGTGTGATTTGCAAAGCAAACATGAGGCTTTGCAAAACAAGTATGATGTGACATTCATCCACAACCAAAAGTTGACCGTGGATCTTTCTAAATGCACAGAAGCCAACATGTTTTATGAAAACCATGAAAAGGAATTTAAATCGGTGATTGAGAAATTAAAAAAAGATAAAACCGAGCTGACAAAAATGGTTTCCAGAAAACAAACTGACATAAATTTGTATATCACTCGTCTTGAGATTATGCAAAAAGAGATGGCTTGTGTTAAAACTGAAAGTGAGGCGATTCAGCTTAAGTTAGACAGTTATTTGAGCTCTAGCTATGTGTTGGATCACATCATTGACGTTCAGAAAGAGAAACGGGATGTCACATGCATTGGATACAAGAAATGTCCACCACCTGTTAGACACAATTACGATGCACTGCCTGATGAGGAATATAGAACTCACTTTGAACCATTTGTTCCTTTAGACATTGAGGAATTTGCAACTGGACTTGGATACAAACCGGAAGTATCATCAGAATCGGATGTGTCATCAGATACATGTGTGTCTTCTGCTGAACCAAATCAGGATCCTCCAGTTGTGATTGAGGATGCTGATTCTTCTGATGATGAATCTGATGATACTGATTCAGCAAAGTCTGATGCGGTAATCAAAGAAGAGGACATACCTCTTGAGAATCATATTCTATGTGATCCTCCAGCAAAACCTGCTAAGACTGTTCCGACCGAGTCCACGTCTGTAAAAGAGTCTGAAAGTGTGGATTTGCTGTACACTCTTGTTGGTGATGATAAAATTTATTCTGACAAAGATTTTCCGATTAAGAATGTAAATCAATCTTTAATCAGTAAAGTTTTTGAAAATTCAACAAGTAAGTTTTTGGGAAAGACAGGATCACACGTTGTGGTAACACAGTGCCCTCCTATCCCAAAAGCTGAAGTTCGAAAACAATATGGCAATCAGATATTACCAACAATGAAAACGCAGCAAAATCATACCAAACCAAAAGGTAAATCAACGACTCAAGGTCAAAAGAAACAGAATCAGAAAAAAGACAAGAATGTGAACTTTGTGAAATCAAGGGGAACAGATAAAATTGAAACTTTCAAAAACAAATCCAACACGGATTTTGTTAAACAAAGTAAAATTTTGAAAAGAAACAGTCAAAACAACTACACACAACACACAAACGGTTGTGATGTAGGACCAAGTACCTCAAGATCACGAAGTTCATCATCAAGCTCCTACAGCTATGATACTCCGAGGTTTGTTGAGCGGAGATCGTGTTTTGAATGCGGTGAGTATGGGCACATTGTTAGAAATTGTCCATATCTCACGAAAGGAAAGGCAAAGGTTGATGCCCCCCATGGTAACAATTACCATAAAAGATTTGTTTCACCAAGACAGTCCCCTCGTCTTGTTAAACAACGGGAAATGAAACAGAAAAAGAAACAACGACAAGAAGTTGAAAAGGTTTTAAAACCAGAGGTTGTCCAAACGCAGTCTGTTAAGTTAGAAGTTAAAAATGAAAAACAAAAACAGATTTGTGATAGTGGAGCGTCCATGCACAAGTCTGTAAAGGCTTGGGTCCCCCTCTCCAACTAATCTCTGAATGAGTGTGCAGGATGTTCCAGGAGGAACTATTGATAGTCTAAGGATTGTTGATAGTGGAGCGTCCATGCACAAGATCGGCGACACCAGACTCCGAAACATCATTATATCTAGGAGTTGTTGCCTTTGATGGAGAGAAATGAGAAAAGAGAGGAGAAAAGAAGACAAAAATGTCTGATGAAAGAATGTTGTTGAATGAAGTTGAAAAATTCGACATGATGAGATATGTGCCAAAATTGGTTGTTATGGTTTTTGATCGGGTCCTCAGGAAAGATTCAAATGAAAAGTACGCGCCTGTAGCACGTCTGAAGCTTTTTGAAGATTCATGGATTTTTCTTCCACAAGAAGTTCAAAGTCCACAAGATAAACGTGCAGTGTACATTTCTCCACGGTGTGTTTGAAGAAAATGTGTTTGTTGAACAAACCAACCGGGTGTGCGGATGCCTTGGCGTGGATTGAACAACCGCACACTACGTCTCAAGAGAAAGACAAAGACCTTCGCTGGTACAATATGGAAGACCAGCCGGACCCAGAGGTCTATGATCTTGTTGCTGTGAAGAGATTTCTCAGTAGCTACAAAATCGACTTTGAAATCCACACCTGGTGGATATCCAGCTTGGGAGAGCACTCAGATTCCTTGCAATGCAAGAAGCAGTTGCAGGATACGGTTTTGAATTTCTAATCTCTCCTATACTTGTCGATATTTAAGCTGCTTTATAAATTATTATCATCTCGTACAGCACTCTTTGACCTGACACGTTGAACTCGAATATCACTTCACGCGTGATTGTTTCGCTATGAAACTCGTCAATGGTGTCATGGTCCACACCGATGACCAACATGCCGACCTTTTTTACCAAAGCATTTGACAAATCAAGATTTGACTTTTTATTATTGGTAAACGGCATTAAGGTCAAGCAAGAGTAAAACCAACATCGGAAAATCATTTTTGTAAATACCTTTGTGTCTTTTAAATTTATCTTAGTTTGTTGGTTTTAGGGGGAGTAAATCCAAATTTGAAAATCCAAAAACATCGAAAAATTTCAAAAACACAAAAACAATAGAAAAACAAAAATGAGTTTCCTGGCGAGCAAAAGAGAAAATGATAGTACATCAGTGGTCTGTCTAAACCTCTTTAAACTGAAATGCAAAATGAAAAACGATAAGCAGCTCTATATAAGATGTATCGGTAGGCTCACAATCATTTTAAAGTGTGCAGGGTGATATAAACTTAAATCGACTGAAGACCAGGTGGGAACCATTCATTGGCATATGGTCTTAGTACCGAAATTTCGTTTGAGAGATTGCCGAGGTTCTGAGATATTCGGTCTTTATGCTGTTTATCATCTGGGTATCATGGTTGTTTCTTTTACCGTAAAAATAACGGGGACGCAAGTCTAGATCTTCCATGATACCATACATACGTGTACATATTGCATTCGACCTCAATAAGTGATCAACAATCACATGTCCACAAAATAAGTGATAATATATCACATTTATCCGGGAGTCAAGTTCGTCTCTTTGCTGTACGAAAGTACTGACCTGTTCACGGACTTGCTCTTGTGCCCTTTATGCATCTGAAAATCAAGTTCCTCATTAATAAGTGATTCTATCACATAGGGCTTGTTTTCAATCAAAATAAGTGAGTTTCTCACATCATATACGGTCAAACAGATGATAATCGGTATACTCACCGGTAAGATGAACCCTCGTGCATACCTTGATACGGGAATGTGTCGTGATGTGTATGAACACCGGTCGGTAAGTATAAATCATACCTTAACGTATCCCCTTGCCATGATTACATATGATAAGTTAAGCTTATGTGGATAACAATACCGATAATCGTTATAGGATGTTTATCTAATTGTTAACAAAAAGAACAACAAGAGCGTTTTGGCATGACCGTACACTGATATGATTCTCTTACCCTCGAAACTCGCAAAAAGAATGTTTGTATATATTTATTTTTCTTAGTTTCTGCAACTCTGTATATATTTATTTACTGCTTTCAGTCTTTAAGTTTGAAATATTCAAAATGCCAAAAAGATTTTAGGTGTGTTTTAATATAAACTTAATAAAAACCAAACAGATTTTATTTCTATCTTATTTTTGATTGTACGATGTTGGATCTCGAGTCTTCGTTACCTGAAACCTGATTGAAAACCAAATCGACTAAATCTTCATAATCGGTCGAAATTTGCAAATTTTTGAAAGTTAAAGACTAAAATTGACAAATTTGTTAAACTTTCAAACTGTCGGACGGTAGTTGATTGAGATATGGTCATACGTGTGTTGTTTGTTATACTAACTATATTCCAAGCAGTTGTTCTCATTACGCGTTTAGATTTCTTGCATGTGCAGATTCTAAAGGCAAGGAGAACATGGTCGTGGACAAGCTTTGGAATGAAGACACGACGTGAAAGGCACTCAAAAGATAAAGATGATCGAGTCGCCGCTGACCATCCTCAACACCACAAGGATCTAAAGCATTGAAGATCAAAAGATTTACGAGCATAATCAAAGGGGGAGTTTATTGATACACTTCCTAAATGAAAAGGAAGTTTGTTAATACACTTTCTACTTACAACATGTGAAGACTTTGAAGATCCTCCGACATGGAAGACATGGAAGACGAACCTCACGAGTAGCGTCCAAGGGGGAGTTTGTTGATACACTTTATGTGGACGGACTCGGTTCGGTTCGACCCGGTTAGGTTCGGCTCAAGCCCGACGTCACGACATTCCTCCGTCGTGCGCCCCAGAGTTCGACACGCGAAGCACGAAGCGCCGCAAGCCGGTTCCCGCTGCCACATCATCATGACATCATCATGATGATGTCATATGTTGAATAATCTTCACAAATTGATGTATCAGATTGTTCGTAAAGCTTGGGCCAATCAATTTCAACGTGCATGCATGTTTGGGCCAATACACTTTGGGCTTTCACTCACCTGGGCCGAACCCCATTTGACCATATGTATGTCAACGAAACAAACTTGTTTCGTCGACTTTGAAGATATTTTATTGTGTTTCGTCGACTAAACTTCTGTTTCGTCGACTTTGATGTGTTTCGTCGATGTTGTGTGTCTGTGACTATATAAACAGATCTGATAGAACACATAATAGAAGAACACACACACGAGAGAACTAGAGAGAGTTTACAGAGACTATTTGTAAACATTGTGCTGTAACTGATTTTCAAGTATTAATACAATGGAGTGTTAATCGTTGAGTCTCGTGTCTATCATTTACGTGTTCGATCTCGGTTTGCTTTCCCGGTTGGATTCCGCACAACCGGGTTGGTTTGTATACAAGGATTAGGCGACTAGATCCTCCCCTAGCCGGACCTACAATCACCACCCTTGCTCGCACTACCACAACCTACAAAGAGTAGATGAATAATGATGAGAACAAATAAAGTAAACTACCGAATTGTTGCGAGGGGAAAATCATAACAACCACATATTCATTAAAACTATATGAATTCTCTTGAATCTTTCTATTTGAGAAGTGTAGAGGTAATAAAAATTGATAATATATAATATAAGTAACAGACCTATTTTTACAATTTATTGTCTTCAAACTATGAAACATAGATGATAACAACACGGCGAAGACGTAGGTACCAGTTCTCCATCGGTAAAGGACGAAAATTACTCCATCAGCGAATTTGTGTTTCACGTCACTGTAAACTAATTAAAAATGACTATCAGTTGGAGATTAACAAAGCAGTCTGAAAAGTTCCAACAATAAACACCCTGTCAACAAATTATAATCAACCACCTATACATGCTTGTTGGTGTCCAATTCATAACAAAATTCATGTTAATTTTGCTTTACATCTAATGCATCTTTGGACTGGAAGTTCACGGTAAAAGCGAATAACTTTTCATTTCAGCTGTAAAATGTATATATAGATAACTTAACATTCTTAGTTTCTGATCAAAAGGTAAATTGATAATCCATTCTTTTCCAATTGTTTTACCCAGCTAATGAAATATGCAGAACAATTGGGTCTAACTTTTATGCAATAAAAAAAGCAAACGTAGAAAAAACAAATCAATCGATGCTATTTCAAAATTAATCGATTGAAATTCAACTCGATATATGTTATTTCAGTATTAGCCGATTGAGAAACTATTTAAGCATATGATTTTTGGTAGTCTTTCTTCACCCAATCAAGCATATTTAAAAAAAAAACTATGCTCATTCGTTGCAAACAAAATCAGTTGGTGCCGTTGGAGTTTCTGAGTGAAGGAGCTGAAAATTGATGATCATACAGAAGCAATAATCCACATTGCACAATTCCATTTACAGTTCGCACAAAATTGATACTCAACGATGAGTCTATGAAGGTATGAAAATTAATGTTCATACCAGTTTCTTAATTGATTTATTTTAAATCCTATTTTTGAATAATTTCTCAATTGATAATCAAAAGCATGAACCTTAACAGTTTACAAATCTTGTAACCCGTCTAGAAATATGGAATAGGTTTCAAAGAGAAACAAACATACGAGCACAATATGAACATTAATGTTCATACCTGCTACTCAACGATGGACCTGTGATAGGTATAAAAAATTGATACTCCTTTTTTCTCATACGAACACGGCATGAATCAAAAGCTTAAACCTGTGAATGTAAAAGAAATTGAATAAATCTTCAAAAAAAATTAGGGTTCTTGATGTATGTACCTTAAAAAAAATTGATACTCCTTTTTTCTCATACGAACACGACATGAATCAAAAGCTTAAACCTGCGAATGTAAAAGAAATCGAATAAATCTTCAAAACAAATTAGGGTTCTTGATGTATGTACCTTCAAATAAGGTTGCTCATCCGACCCAAAGACTGAAATCGATAAACATTTGCTCTGAAGTCCATATTTCTCATAGTATCAATTTGTAAAAACAATTCAATAGGGTTTTTCATTACCTGAGCATGCGTCGATTGGAGCACCGGAGCGCCACCATCAACAGCGATGATGATTGATGACGATCAATGAACACCGTCATCATCAGCGGCCACCGGATCTTGATCCTTCATGCGAGCTCTCTGTGTTTCCATCTCCTGTGCGGTGGTTTTTTTTTTAAAGATTGAGAAGGGGCAGTGGTTTTTTAGTAGGTTTTTTTGATGCGTGGCAACTGCTGGTGAAATGCTATATACGTGTCTAAGAAAACGTGGCCCAATAGAATAATGGGCCACCTGGCAGCCACTATTCATTCACTTCTCCTACTAATATATGTTAATGTTAATAGGTCATTTAAAACATGTTATGGCGGTGAGTGTAACATTACAATGGCGGTGAGTAACATTACAATGGTAACATCCACACCATTTTGTTGTTATGTAGTAGGTTTTGATTATGCAAGTGTCCTTCCCCATACACACGACACAACCGCTTTCGGGTTACGTGTATATGATGCAAGAAGTTGCGTAATGAGTCTGTCACAATTACCTCTCAACTTTTTTTTGAACGGCAAATTTGGATTACTGACGGACCACTGGAGTATCATCGTGCCACCAGCGGAACCACCCGATCATATCCATCTCCACTAGGCATAATGCCTATACACCAATTCAGGAGGAAACCCAATAAATATGGGAAAACCCCCCATGTGGGAATCGAACACAGGACCTATTGGTCTCAAAGCTTTATCTCACCCCCCAAGATGCCACTAGGCTATAAAGTGTCACACCCCGATTTCCACGTGTCACTGGTGGGCCCGGTGGGGGAGTATCGTGACGTGGTTGGCAACGTAATAGTCAAACAACACAATATTTAATATGCACAGCGGAAGCAAATTTAAAAATATAATACAACCGAATTTAATTATTGTAATATCAAGTATCACAACATTCGATTGCTTATCCACAGAACGGATCGAAATAAAATATGCAACAATAGTTCAACAGACTTCAGGCATCTTAAGCTTACGAGACTTCTAATGATGCTAAAGAGAAATCCCAGCCAATTACGCATAGTACCTGCATTTAATCTTTTTGGGAAAATACGTCAGTTTACACTGGTAAATACAATCAACTGACTCATTTTGGAAAATGATTGAAAATTGGTTTGGATGCACATGGCATAAACATTTTTATTTAACTTGGGAGAGTTATTTAATATTATAATCTTGTGAACGAATTACATGTTCCTTGTGCGTTCAGTAGCCCGGATCTTGTCTGGGTTAAAGATCAATAGACACACCACAATGTTCTTTTGTGCACTGACGGGTGTACGCCTACACCCCGCGCTTAAGTCGTGGCCATTTCGTAAAATGATGCCAAGGATATCCGGGACATGGTCATTAACCCCCCAAAGGCTCTAAGTAACAAGACTGTTTAAACGGGCCGATCAAATTATTCAACTACCCACCTAACGGTGGAGATTTGATGCCCGATCAAGCGGTATGCTATATACCGTAACCCAAGCCCGTATAGGGAAAATAAGTTAAAAGTATTTACCTGAGCAAAGTATAATTCACAATTAGCAAAATGCACGTAGCTTTTACTGGTCCTCCTAATCTGGAACGAAGGTTTTATAATAACCTATTAGAATCCTAACGGGTCTTTAATTAAGCTTAAGCTTAGACCGGCTAGTTTCAAAGATACGGTTCGTACGCACGATTAAGCGAAGACCGGATAGAATGTGATTTAGACCCGACAAGTTTGAATACTTGTTTAATATGGGTTTATTATTCACCTTCTGGATTTTGAGATAAAACCGTTAAGGTTTGGCCCGTTTCGGCTAATTTATGTAAACTTGTTACATAAACCGAACCGTACGAGTAATAAGCGTGACGGGTATTCATGAGAGCTATATACAGTTTTCCTAAGTTAATTATGCCTCAAATATGTTGTGACATCAGTAAGATGTCTTTCATTATGCCCGAAACGTGTTTAAACACAAACTAGGCCCCGTAGGGGTAGTTTGGTCATTTAAAAGTTTATAAAAGAGTTTAAGTAACAACCTGAGTTACAGGTCTGATGTAATCAGCAAATATACTCAATTTGCTAAGTTATATCAGTAGGTTAAAGCATGTATGTGAAATTTATCATTTTTAACCAAACTATGCCCCGTAGGGGTATTTTGGTAATTTCACATAAGCCGAAAAGCTCAAAACTGAAGTCTGAGTTTATCAACCTTTGCTTACTGTTAAAATATTATAATTTGCCTCATATACCAGTAGGTATCAACCCGGGTATGTCCAATATAATTTTAATACATACTTTGCGTTAAAAACGCTTAATAAGGCGATTAAAGGCCATTTCCGGGTTCGATACTTAAATCTGATATTTTTATATTTCCAGAAGGCTTTAAATAATTTATTTATCATATGTGATCAGTAGCAAAAGGTTTGGAGTCGTTTAGATATGTAAAACTCATTTTATGGCCCGTAAGGGCAAAACCGACAATTACCGGATTAAGCCTACGACTACTAGTTATGCTCAGCCTAAAATAAATTAAAAATCTTTAAAAATCCCAAAATAATATATTACATCAGTGGGTATTAAGTTTGATACCAAAAAGTAGGCTTAACTAGACTATACGCTAATTACGCCGTTTTATTAACATAAAACATTCATTTTGCGATAATGAGCATAACTCTTAATCTACAAATCAAACGGATGTCAAACTTTGCATACAAGTTTATATATCAGTAATTAAAGTTTCTACTCTTTTACATTTCCAAAAATCACGTTTTCAGGTAATAAGGGCATAACGGTCAACATACGAGCAATTAACGGAAACGTGTATATTAATTGGATAACTAATGAACCGAGGTGCATAATCACAGAGGGTTGTACTAACATGTAACCTAGTCCAATTAAAGCTCTGAGGCATTTCTAAAACATGCCTAAACGGGTCAGAACTGAAAGTCAAAGTGAAAGTCAAACTATGTGACTTTCGGTTCCGAACCGGGTCTAAACAGGAAATTGTCGGGTTGAACGTGTCTAGACATGTTCTTACACCTATTACCAAGTTACAACAATGATCCAACAGGTTGTATATGATCTACAATGTTAATTATGCATAAATGGCATTTTAAGCTTCCTGTTGACTTTTTAAATATAAGTTTGACCCGACTTTTGACCTAGTTAGAGTGGTGATCAGGGGAAACCCTTTTGAGGTTTTGTTACCCACATAAATACCAACTTATAACTATTTTCAATTCGAGATATGACTGAGCCATTGTTGACTAATCTCGAAGTCAAACCGTAATTACGACGGTTTGACTTTTAGCTAATAAACTAAGCTAAACTCAATTAAAGAAGGATTAGAACACTTACTGAAGTCCTAAGCTTGATTGGAGAACACTTGAGAGGAAGTTTGAGCTCCAGAAGTGATCCACAAATGCAGATGAAGGTGTGAAGAAAGAGTTGCAAGTTCATGGCCTTATATAGTGGATTTAAGGACCACAATTGATTGATAACAAGGTCTAGCACTCACCACAACTGATAAACACTTGTTTCTAGTGTTTAGGGGGTGCTTTAGGGGTCAAGAGATGTGGAGAATCGAGTTAGAATCGCGCACAAAGGCCATGGCAGACAATACCCCAAGAAAATCGGAGCTGGCTGATCAGATGAGGCCGTCGCGTAGCGCGACGCCATATGGCTTCAGGCTCGCGCTACGCGAGCATGTGTAGATCAGCCAAACAATTTTTTGTTATTTGCAGTTTTGGTCCCTGGCTCTTCAAACTTCGAAAAGACCTTATTTTCTTGCATTTTGAGCCCTCGTAATTGACGTACAAGGGCTTCAAGACATTTACCTACTTTGATTAGTCCTTGGTTATCTTTATTGTTACCCGAAAAGGCCTAATTTTCAATGTTGTCGCTTTAACCCCTCGCACACGAATTTGATCACAACTTGCTCATACGATAACGAAATTTTATGAAATTTAAGTCGTGCGTTCTAGTGAGTATAATTTACCGTTACAAAGCTTCAGGTTTGTCAAAAGGTCACTCAGAGGTATAATTTAAACATGTTGACACATCTAGCCCCTGTAGTTTGAAATCTCTCACTTTTAGCTTCGTATGATCCATGATTTATTCGTTTGAATGTATGAGCACCATGTAGGGTTAATGTACATTATATTTATTCGCAGTTGACACTTAGAATACGTATATTCACATACTTTCCATGTTTGTCAACTTTAGTCCTTCTATAATATTTCTTTCACACGTTTAAACATTTGACACGTGTCTACACATTATAGGACGTGAATTTTCGAGGTGTTACATCCTCACCCCCTTAAAATAAATCTCGACCCGAGATTTACTGAAATAAGTAAGGGTACTTTTCTTTCATCGTGGATTCAACCTCCCACGTGTATTCGGGACCTCTACGGGCATCCCATTTGACCTTTACAATAGGTACATGCTTCCTTCGAAGCTTCTTCACCTGTCGATCTTCAATCGACAAAGGTTTTTCCACAAACTTCAAGCTCTCATCTATATGCACATCTGTATGTGGTATAACCAGTGATTCATCAGCGAAGCACTTCTTCAGATTGCAGATGTGGAACACATTGTGAATTCCACTGAGCCCTTCCGGTAAGTTTAACTTATAGGCAACTGACCCGACACGTTCGATAACCTCGAAAGGTCCTATGTATCTCGGGCTTAGCTTGCCTTTCTTACCAAACCGCATCACTCCTTTCCAGGGTGACACTTTAAGTAGGACTTTGTCACCTACTTCGAAGTGAAAATCCTTACGCTTAGGATCAGCGTAACTCTTCTGCCTATCTCGGGCAGCTTTGAGACGGTCAAGAAATCTGGACAATCTTGTCCGTCGTTTCGAACACTATCTCTGGTCCTGATAATTGAACGTCTCCAACTTCTGCCCAACAAATGGGCGATCTACACTTTCTACCGTATAATGCCTCAAAAGGCGCAGCCTTAATGCTGGTATGGTAGCTATTGTTGTAGGAGAATTCGATTAATGGTAGGTTCTTATCCCAACTACCACCCAAATCGATTGCACATGCACGTAGCATGTCCTCCAACGTTTGAATAGTACCCTCACTCTGACCGTCAGTCTGAGGATGATAAGCCATACTAAAATTCAAACGTGTGCCCAAATATTGTTGGAAACTCTTCCAAAAATGCGACGTGTACCTAGTATCTCTATCAGAGATAATAGCCACAGGTATGCCATGTAAGGCTACAATCTTATCAACGTATAACTGGGCTAACATGTCGGAGCTATAAGTCTCCTTGATGGGTAAGAAGTGTGCTGACTTAGTCAGTCTGTCAACTATAACCCATATCGTATCATTTCCTTTCCTCGTCTTGGGTAACTTGGTAATAAAATCCATAGTTACCATTTCCCACTTCCACGTAGGAAGTTCAGGCTGTTGTAGCAAACCTGACGGTTTCTGATGCTCGGTTTTGACTTGTGCACATGTCAAGCATTTAGCTACATAGGTGGCTACAGACTTTTTCATGCCTATCCACCAATAATTTGCCTTTAGATCCTGGTATATCTTATCAGCTCTAGGATGAACGGAGTATTTGGAACTGTGGGCTTCCTGGAGGATGACATCTCGAAGTCCTCCATAAATTGGAACCCATATTCGTCCATTTAATCGTAAAATTCCGTCCTTGCTAAAAGTTAACTGTTCCTCAGTTACTCCTAGCTTTTCGTTAGGATAGTTAGTTTCCAACACAGCTTCCTTCTGTGCCGCTAACAAACTTTCAATCAAATTGTTCTTTATTTCCATGCGCTTGGCATTGATTCGGATGGGTTTAACCCTTTCCTTTCTGCTCAAGGCGTCGGCAACTACATTCGCCTTGCCGGGATGGTACTTGATTTCACAATCATAATCATTCAAAGTCTCCATCCAACGGCGTTGCCTCATGTTTAATTCCTTCTGATTGAACAGATGCTGGAGGCTCTTGTGATCAGAATAGATTACACATTTGATTCCATAAAGATAATGCCTCCACAGTTTTAGTGCGAATACAACGACACCCAATTCCAAGTCGTGGGTGGTATAATTCTTTTCATGCACCTTTAACTGTCGTGAAGCATAGGCAATAACCTTGCCTTTCTGCATAAGCACACACCCCATGCCAGTGTGCGATGCATCGCAGTAAACCACGAACTCTTCTATTCCATCTGGCAATGTCAGTACTGGGGCGTTGCTCAACTTTTTCTTCAGAATGTCAAAGGACTCTTGCTGCTTAGGTCCCCAAACAAACTTAACCTTCTTCTTAGTTAAGGAGGTTAGGGGTGCAGCAATCCTTGAAAATTTTTCAATGAAACGCCTGTAATATCCTGCCAATCCCAGGAAGCTACGAATTTCAGTAGGCGTCTTTGGCTCTTGCCAGTTCATTACGGCTTCAACCTTAGCGGGATCCACCTGGATACCACGCTCGCTAACCACATGTCCAAGGAATTGGACTTCACGAAGCCAAAATTCACATTTAGAGAATTTGGCATAGAGCTTCTCCTGTTGTAGAAGTTTGAGAATACAATGAAGATGTTTCTCATGGTCAGCTTGATTCTTAGAATAAATGAGAATGTCGTCGATGAAAACGATGACGAATTTATCTAAGTATGGCTTGCAAACGCGATTCATGAGATCCATGAACGCGGCCGGTGCATTAGTGAGCCCAAAAGGCATCACTAGGAACTCGTAATGCCCATAACGAGTCCTAAATGTTGTTTTATGCACGTCTTCATCTCTAACCTTCAGTTGATGGTAGCCTGACCTCAAATCAATCTTCGAGAAGTAACTTGCCCCTTGCAATTGATCGAACAGATCGTCGAGCCTAGGCAAAGGATACCTATTCTTGATCGTGACCTTATTAAGCTCACGATAGTCGATGCACAGACGCATCGATCCATCCTTCTTCTTGACAAACAGGACTGGCGCTCCCCAAGGAGACGAACTAGGTTTAATGAAACCCTTGGCTAGCAATTCGTCTAGCTGTGTCCTCAATTCTTTCATCTCTGTAGGCGCCAACCTATAAGGTGCTCTAGCAACTGGTGCTGCTCCGGGGATGATATCAATCCTGAATTCCACTTGCCTATCTGGTGGCAAACCAGGTAGTTCTTCCGGAAAAACTTCTGGAAATTCAGAGATGACAGGGATGTCTTCTATCTTCGGTTTAGTCTCATCAATAATCACTTGCGCCATGTAGATGACACAACCCTTCTTTAAACATTTCAAAGCCTTGAGCATAGTCACTTGCTCAGGCAGCCCGTACTGGGTATCTCCCCGAATGGTAAGTGATTCACCAGACGGAGTCTTTATCACCACTTGTTTTCTGTTGCAGACGATTTGGGCCTGGTTATGAGATAACCAGTCCATACCCAGAATTATGTCAAAACCAGCTAACTTAAAGGGAAGCAGAGACAAAGGAAAAGAATGGTTCTTAATGGATATAACACATCCATCTAACACAGTTGAGACGGTTTCTAGTGTACCATCTGCTAACTCCACCTCATAATTCACATTTAAGGTTTTGACAGGTAATTTCAACAATTCACAAAACTTATTATCAACGAAGGACTTATCAGCGCCTGAATCAAAAAGTACTCTAGCATAGACGTCATTTACAAGGAAAGTACCTGTAATAACGTTGTCGTCTAGAACCGCTTCTTTTGCGTCCATTCTGAAGACTCTGGCATTAGTCTTCTTGGCCTCTTCAGGCTTCTTGTTGTACTTAGGGCAGTTGGTTTTAATGTGGCCCTTTTCATTGCAACGGTAGCACGTTGCATCTTTTATCTTCTTGCAATCCAAGGTTTTGTGATCCGTGGACTTGCAAATGCCACAAGCATAAGATTTTGACTGAGTCTGTGAGTTCGACTCAAGTCTGCACTTTCCAAAGTGCTGCTTCTTGCAAATTTTGCATTTGGGCTTCTCACCAGAATTATGCCCCTCTTTCCTTGAGTCAGATCCTTTCTTGCTATCACTGTTCCCACGGTGTTTCTTGTTCGATCTACGTGAACCATCATCTTCACGCTTTCTCTTCTCAGCCTCCTTATTCCTCAGCGATCTCTGCCTGACCGCATCCAGAGTGAGGGATAAGGAAATGTCAGCCACTGATCTAAAGGTAGCTGGCCGAGAAGCTTTAACGCTTGCCTTGATCTCAGGGGCTAAACCACCGATAAAACGAGCTATTCGCTTTGGTTCCGGGGTTACCAGATATGGAACCAACCGGGACATCGTGTTGAAGCTCGTTAGGTAAGCTTGACAGTCAAGGTTTGTCATCACCAATGATAGAAAATCAGATTCTATCTTCTCCACCTCATGCTGAGGGCAGTAATTTTCCCTGATAAGGGCATCAGATTGTTCCCACGACATGTTATACAATGGGATTTTTCCGGTGGCTTGAATCAGAGATCTCCACCATGCTAACGCTTCACCCTTAAAAGACTGCGACACAAACTTGACCACGTCTCTCTCAGCGCATCCGCTGATGTCTACAACCGTATCCATCTCATCCAGCCATGTCATACAGTCAATGGCTCCCTTCTCCCCAGTAAAATCTCGGGGTTTGCAGGAAACAAAATATTTATAAGAGCAACCCTTGTCACGGGGTCCCTTGTTTAGTATAACCTGCTGAGATGGAGCACTGTGGTTCGAGGAGCGTCGATCATCATCTTTCTTTGGGTCGTCCTTCTTGGACGGTGGCTTTGAAGGCTGTGTAGATTGGGTCCTACTACGAGTCCCACTGTACTCTTCGTACTGCCTTTCCAAAGCCTGTGTAACAGCGCCGTCTATGATCGCTTTCAATTCTGCACCCGTTAGATTAATTCGGGCGTCATTATTAACCTCCACTGGATGACTATTACCCTCGTCCGAGTTAGCCATTTTAATTGAACTGTTGCAGAAAACAAGGACAATAGTTTATTTGGGAGTTTATTATGGAATTGCCCCTTAGGGAAATTCATTAACCATGGTAAACAGAGACCATATTTGGTTAATTTATTAATCATATTTATTTAGGATTTCTATAATAATTTATCCTAATTATAAAACAACAACAGTTTTATTTGTGGCACAAAAGGCCTAGTCACGTGGACATTTTTAATTTAATCTATGATTTCAGAGAATCAAAACATTAAGGTATACTGGCACAATAGGCCTAGTCACAAGGACGTTTATAAATTATCTGCTGGGATTTCAGAGAATCAAGCATTTGAGGGTTGAACCTACTTCATCACCTTTTTCTGACAGGGAGTCATTGCTACCACTGTCTTTTGGCTCATGTAGAAATGAGCAAGGCCCGTAGGCACTATATTACCACGTATGGTTAAAATATGATCATCTTAATTGATGATGTAAACCCAGGATTCGGAGATCATTAAACTGGGTTAGGAAATCTTCTAAAGAATTCCTTTATAAAAATGACGTGTGATTTTAACGAATCACGTCTGCTAGGAGTGTTAACATGTTTTCAGATGTTAACTTAGATTTGAATCTTTTGAACAGGTCTTACCATCTTGGCTGGGTCTTATGATGACCCGAAGGCTAGGTTTCACACTTTAAGATTCTTAATTAATAATTACATAGGCAGATTATCTCAAAAAGGAATGATTTTAATTTATTTATTTCATTTATAATTTATATATGCACATAATGGCAAACATGAAATTTATAAAACAAGCATTCTATTAATTTATTATAATATTACACGCTGCCCTAAACGGGTCTTTTCAATCAACAATTACCCACGCAGGGGTTAATCAACATGCTAGTCCACGCAGGGACTTTAGGAAAATTGGTTTTTAATAAACCAACCTTTGCCCCATTGGTAAATAATAATCCTACCTACAGAATTGGTAATTAATAATCCTACGTTTCAATATGTTGGTACTCAATGGACCTCCGTTAGTTTTTTTTAACTGAAGTTAGTTTTTAAGTTTTATTTATTACACAAACAGTCCCTGTAGTTATAATTTACTAGTTTTAACTATGAGTTAATAGCCAAAATGGTCCCTGAGGTTTGCACCACCACCACCACCACCACAGCACCGCCGCCACCACCACCACCACCACAGCACCACCACCACAGCAACGCCACCACAGCACCGCCACCACCACCACCGCACCGCCACCACCGCCACCACCACCACCACATCACCGCCACCACCACCACCACCACCACCACCACACCACCGCCACCACCACCACCACCACCACCACCACCACAGCACCGCCACCACCACCACCACCACCACCGCACCGCCACCACCACCACCACCACAGCACCGCCACCACCACCACCACCGTTTTCGAAACGGTCCGGGTCGAAAACGGTCCGGGTCGAAAACGGTCTGGGTCGAAACGGTCCGGGTCGAAAACGGTTGGGTCGAAACGGTACGCGTCGAAACGGTATGGGTCGAAACGGTACGGGTCGAAACGGTACGGGTCGAAACGGTCCGGGTCGAAACGGTCCGGGTCGAAACGGTCCGGGTCGAAACGGTACGGTTCGAAACGGTTCGGGTCGAAACGGTTCGGGTCGAAACGGTACGCGTCTAAACGGTACGGGTCGAAACGGTCCGGGTCGAAACGGTCCGGGTCGAAACGATACGGTTCGAAACGGTTCGCGTCGAAACGGTTCGGGTCGAAACGGTTCGCGTCGAAAACGTTTGCTTTTTTTGAGTTTTTTTTTAATTTTTAGAGTTTTTTTGATTTTTTAGAATTTTTTGGATTTTTTAGAATTTTTTTAATTTTTTTATGATTTTTATGATTTTTTAGAGTTTTTTTTTTATTTTTTTAGGATTTTTATGTTTTTTAGAATTTTTATGATTTTTTAGAGTTTTTTTTTATTTTTTTGAATTTTTATGATTTTTTTTTATTTTTTTAGAATTTTTATGATTTTTTTGATTTTTTTTTTATTTTTATGATTTTTTTTATAACTACAGGGACTGTTTGTGTAAGAAATAAAACTTAAAACTAGTAAATTATAACTACAGGGACTGTTTGTGTAATAAATAAAACTTAAAAACTAACTTCAGTTAAAAAAAACTAACGGAGGTCCATTGAGTACCAACATATTGAAACGTAGGATTATTAATTACCAATTCTGTAGGTAGGATTATTATTTACCAATGGGGCAAAGGTTGGTTTATTAAAAACCAATTTTCCGGGACTTTAATCAAACAAAGTAGTCCACGCAGGGACTTTAAGCAAACATCATACCCACGCAGGGGTTAATGGAAAATAGACCCACGCAGGGGTTAACGGAAAATAGACCCACGCAGGGGTCGAAACAAACACACATACATACCCTCGCAGGGGCTTAAACAAATACACCCACGCAGGGGCTTATATTACAAGACTGGCCCACGCAGGGGCTCAACAATAAATGGAAGGATTCAATGATCCTTCTTGTTCTTCCCTTTGATCAGGCTTGTCAATCCTTGGAAGAAAGTCTGTCTCTCCCTACGGTCACGGTGGAAGCCTCGCTCTACTTCATCCAACCTTTGTAGGATTTCCTCCCTTTCTGGGGGAGAAAACCTTGGCGGCTGCGATTGCGTCCGGATAATGGGTCTAGGCGGTATCTGGTATCCCTGAGTCGGGTAACCTACTCCCCATGGATCCCCATAGGGTCTTTGGGTGTTGTAGTTCGCTGCTACCATGTACGGGTCGGCCTCCGCGTAACCATAGTTGTGATGAGTCGGTGGTTCAAACGGGTTATACGCCATGGAACCCGTATATGCCGGAATTGGGTTGTCAAAACCCATTGGCGGTGGCTGTGGTACAGCTGGGTTGGAGGGTCCACCCATTTGTGGGTCCTCCTGATGTGGCGGATAATGGCTGCCACTAGACTGACGTGGGGAACTGAAATGGAAATCCCCTGCTCGTGACGACATGCGCGCACCGGTTCTCCTTCGCCTCGGCGGTTGCGGAGGTGCCGGCTGTACTGGCGGCGGTGGAGGCGGTGGCGTGACTGCCACGAATCTGGAATCCACAGAGGGATCCTGTTCCTGCTGCTGCTGCTGTTGCTGCTGATGAGGCGACGAATGGTGAGGAGGTGTATAGTACCACTCGTGCCGGGTGAACATGGCTTGGAAGCTATCTGGACCAACATAGGGTGATCCGTGGAATGAAGATCCGTCGGAGATCTCGATCGGGTGGTTTGGAGTACCACTGGCAGGCTCGACGGGGTCCGTATCCTCGTCCATGTCGTCCGCATGATCGCCAGAGAAATGATCCTCTGGCCCCAGTGGGTTAAAACCCACGGGTTCTTGTATGTAGCCTACCGGATTAAACTGGCCCCGAAAAACAGGTGTGGGGTCCCCGAAAGAATGATGCGATAAGGATCGCTGTAATGGTATATATGAGGGTTGAGGGTTATTGGGCTCGTACTCCGGTTGTGGCCCATAAGGGTTTTGGACCGGAGGTGTAGAGCTGTGGGATACCGATCTTCTGGCTGGTTCAAACAAGTTCCTCCTGTTCTGCCGAGGGTCGTCACTCTCGGTAGTAGACGGAGCTCGCGCATGTGATGGTCCTGCCTCGTTGTCATTGGGGGCGGTAATCGGCCCCTTGCCTCGTCCTCTCCTACGGAAGAATCTTGGCGGCATTTTTGTTAATCCTGTCATTAAAGCATGAGATAACAAAACAACATATATAAGAATTTAAAGGACAAAACAAAAACCAAATAAGGTAGAATTTGTCCTATGTTATATGTCTAGACTCGAAAGTTTAGAATTATGCAATTGTGTAACTGAGATTAAACACAAAAGGCTAGTGTTTAATTCACTCAGTGTTGGCTCTGATACCAACCTGTCACACCCCGATTTCCACGTGTCACCGGTGGGCCCGGTGGGGGAGTATCGTGACGTGGTTGGCAACGTAATAGTCAAACAACACAATATTTAATATGCACAGCGGAAGCAAATTTAAAAATATTATACAACCGAATTTAATTATTGTAATATCAAGTATCACAACGTTCGATTGCTTATCCACAGAACGGATCGAAATAAAATATGCAACAATAGTTCAACAGACTTCAGGCATCTTAAGCTTGCGAGACTTCTAATGATGCTAAAGAGAAATCCCAGCCAATTACGCATAGTACCTGCATTTAATCTTTTTGGGAAAATACGTCAGTTTACACTGGTAAATACAATCAACTGACTCATTTTGGAAAATGATTGAAAATTGGTTTGGATGCACATGGTATAAACATTTTTATTTAACTTGGGAGAATTATTTATTATTATAATCTTGTGAACGAATTACATGTTCCTTGTGCGTTCAGTAGCCCGGATCTTGTCCGGGTTAAAGATCAATAGACACATCACAATGTTCTTTTGTGCACTGACGGGTGTACGCCTACACCTCGCGCTTAAGTCGTGGCCATTTCGTAAAATGATACCAAGGATATCCGGGACATGGTCATTAACCCCCCAAAGGCTTTAAGTAACAAGACTGTTTAAACGGGCCGATCAAATTATTCAACTACCCACCTAACGGTGGAGATTTGATGCCCGATCAAGCGGTATGCTATATACCGTAACCCAAGCCCGTATAGGAAAAATAAGTTAAAAGTATTTACCTGAACAAAGTATAATTCACAATTAGCAAAATGCACGTAGCTTTTACTGGTCCTCCTAATCTGGAACGAAGGTTTTATAATAACCTATTAGAATCCTAACGGGTCTTTAATTAAGCTTAAGCTTAGACCGGCTAGTTTCAAAGATACGGTTCGTACGCACGATTAAGCGAAGACCGGATATAATGTGATTTAGACCCGACAAGTTTGAAGACTTGTTTAATATGGGTTTATTATTCACCTTCTGGATTTTGAGATAAAACCGTTAAGGTTTGACACGTTTCGGCTAATTTATGTAAACTTGTTACATAAACCGAACCGTACGCGTAATAAGCGTGACGGGTATTTTTGAGAGCTATATACAGGTTTCCTAAGTTAATTATGCCTCAAATATGTTGTGACACCAGGAAGATGTCTTTCATTATGCCCGAAACGTGTTTAAACACAAACTAGGCCCCGTAGGGGTAGTTTGGTCATTTAAAAGTTTATAAAAGATTTTAAGTAACAACCTGAGTTACAGGTCTGATGTAATCATCAAATATACTCAATTTGCTAAGTTATATCAGTAGGTTAAAGCATGTATGTGAAATTTATCATTTTTAACCAAACTATGCCCCGTAGGGGTATTTTGGCAATTTCACATAAGCCGAAAAGCTCAAAACTGAAGTCTGAGTTTATCAACCTTTGCTTACTGTTAAAATATTATAATTTGCCTCATATACCAGTAGGTATCAACCCGGGTATGTCCAGTATAATTTTAATACATACTTTGCGTTAAAAACGCTTAATAAGGCGATTAAAGGCCATTTCCGGGTTCGATACTTAAATCTGATATTTTTATATTTCCAGAAGGCTTTAAATAATTTATTTCTCATATGTGATCAGTAGCAAAAGGTTTGGAGTCGTTTAGATATGTAAAACTCATTTTATGGCCCGTAAGGGCAAAACCGACAATTACCGGATTAAGCCTACGACTACTAGTTAGGCTCAGCCTAAAATAAATTAAAAATCTTTAAAAATCCCAAAATAATATATTACATCAGTGGGTATTAAGTTTGATACCAAAAAGTAGGCTTAACTAGGCTATACGCTAATTACACCGTTTTATTAACATAAAGCATTCATTTTGCGATAATGAGCATAACTCTTAATCTACAAATCAAACTGATGTCAAACTTTGCATACAAGTTTATATATCAGTAATTAAAGTTTCTACTCTTTTACATTTCCAAAAATCACATTTTAAGGTAATAAGGGCATAACGGTCAACATACGAGCAATTAACGGAAACGTGTATATTAATTGGATAACTAATGAACCGAGGTGCATAATCACAGAGGGTTGTACTAACATGTAACCTAGTCCAATTAAAGCTCTGAGGCATTTCTAAAACATGCCTAAACGGGCCAGAACTGAAAGTCAAAGTGAAAGTCAAACTATGTGACTTTCGGTTCCGAACCGGGTCTAAACAGGAAATTGTCCGGTTGAACGTGTCTAGACATGTTCTTACACCTATTACCAAGTTACAACAATGATCCAACAGGTTGTATATGATCTACAATGTTAATTATGCATAAATGGCATTTTAAGCTTCCTGTTGACTTTTTAAATATAAGTTTGACCCGACTTTTGACCTAGTTAGAGTGGTGATCAGGGGAAACCCTTTTGAGGTTTTGTTACCCACATAAATACCAACTTATAACTACTTTCAATTTGAGATATGACTGAGCCATTGTTGACTAATCTCGAAGTCAAACCGTAATTACGACGGTTTGACTTTTAGCTAATAAACTAAGCTAAACTCAACTAAGGAAGGATTAGAACACTTACTGAAGTCCTAAGCTTGATTGGAGAACACTTGAGAGGAAGTTTGAGCTCCAGAAGTGATCCACAAATGCAGATGAAGGTGTGAAGAAAGAGTTGCAAGTTCATGGCCTTATATAGTGGATTTAAGCACCACAATTGATTGACAACAAGGTCTAGCACTCACCACAACTGATCAACACTTGTTTCTAGTGTTTAGGGGGTGCTTTAGGGGTCAAGAGATGTGGAGAATCGAGTTAGAATCGCGCACAAAGGCCATGGCAGACAATACCCCAAGAAAATCGGAGCTGGCTGATCAGATGAGGCCGTCGCGTAGCGCGACGCCATATGGCTTCAGGCTCGCGCTACGCGAGCATGTGTAGATCAGCCAAACAATTTTTTGTTATTTGCAGTTTTGGTCCCTGGCTCTTCAAACTTCGAAAAGACCTTATTTTCTTGCATTTTGAGCCCTCGTAATTGATGTACAAGGGCTTCAAGACATTTACCTACTTTGATTAGTCCTTGGTTAACTTTATTGTTACCCGAAAAGGCCTAATTTTCAATGTTGTCGCTTTAACCCCTCGCACACGGATTTGATCACAACTTGGTCATACGATAACGAAATTTTATGAAATTTAAGTCGTGCATTCTAGTGAGTATAATTTACCGTTACAAAGCTTCGGGTTTTTCAAAAGGTCACTCAGAGGTATAATTTAAACATGTTGACACATTTAGCCCCTGTAGTTTGAAATCTCTCACTTTTAGCTTTGTATGATCCATGATTTATTCGTTTGAAGGTATGAGCACCATGTAGGGTTAATGTACATTATATTTATTCGCAGTTGACACTTAGAATATGTATATTCACATACTTTCCATGTTTGTCAACTTTAGTCCTTCTATAATATTTCTTTCACACGTTTAAACATTTGACACGTGTCTACACATTATAGGACGTGAATTTTCGAGGTGTTACATCCTCACCCCCTTAAAATAAATCTCGACCCAAGATTTACTGAAATAAGTAAGGGTACTTTTCTTTCATCGTGGATTCAACCTCCCACGTGTATTCGGGACCTCTACGGGCATCCCATTTGACCTTTACAATAGGTACATGCTTCCTTCGAAGCTTCTTCACCTGTCGATCTTCAATCGACAAAGGTTTTTCCACAAACTTCAAACTCTCATCTAGATGCACATCTGTATGTGGTATAACCAGTGATTCATCAGCGAAGCACTTCTTCAGATTGCAGATGTGGAACACATTGTGAATTCCACTGAGCTCTTCCGGTAAGTTTAACTTATAGGCAACTGACCCGACACGTTCGATAACCTCGAAAGGTCCTATGTATCTCGGGCTTAGCTTGCCTTTCTTACCAAACCGCATCACTCCTTTCCAGGGTGACACTTTAAGTAGGACTTTGTCACCTACTTCGAAGTGAAAATCCTTACGCTTAGGATCAGCGTAACTCTTCTGCCTATCTCGGGCAGCTTTGAGATGGTCAAGAAATCTGGACAATCTTGTCCGTCATTTCGAACACTATCTCTGGTCCTGATAATTGGACGTCTCCAACTTCTGCCCAACAAATGGGCGATCTACACTTTCTACCGTATAATGCCTCAAAAGGCGCAGCCTTAATGCTGGTATGGTAGCTATTGTTGTAGGAGAATTCGATTAATGGTAGGTTCTTATCCCAACTACCACCCAAATCGATTGCACATTCACGTAGCATGTCCTCCAACGTTTGAATAGTACACTCACTCTGACCGTCAGTCTGAGGATGATAAGCCGTACTAAAATTCAAACGTGTGCCCAAATATTGTTGGAAACTCTTCCAAAAATGCGACGTGTACCTAGTATCTCTATCAGAGATAATAGCCACAGGTATGCCATGTAAACGTTACAAAATGAAAAGTTAATACCCTAGAAGGTGATTTTAAACTATTAGTACCTAAGTATGTTACTTTGTGTAAACCACAAGTACTAACTATGTAAATAGCTCTAAATTTAGTAAAAGAAACATTGAAAACCAGGCACCCAAATATACCATCCATCGTGTACTTCGTGTCGAGACATGTTAACTAAACTTTTTGTGTATATTATTTATTTAACCTGTACAAACTACAAAGCATAAACAAATTTAACTTTTATCCATAAACACATAATAAATCTGAGAAAAAAATGTTAAGTCCCAGTGGAAAAGGCCTAATTAACAAAATGAGGCCTGAATGAAAAGATATGATGTATACAAATAAGCCCAAATGAACCACAGAAAGAGACCAATTCCATAGGTGGGTTGGCTGGCTATACACTAAAAGTCCATCTATGGATCCTTCAACACCAAACTAGGAGCACCCATGGACCTAAATTAGCCCATGGGAACAAAAAGCACCCCAATGGCCCAACAAAACTGGCGCTACTTAGGCGGAACCAAATATTTCTTTTGTTACCATCAAAAGTTTTCTTCTCTACCGACCACAATTAAGGGCCGGTTGAAAATGTTATAGGAGTCGATTTCAAAAGTTTAATGGGGGCGATTGCAGAATTTTATGAGAGACGTTTGGCATTTTTACATATAATTTTGTTCATATCTATTGTTTTTCTAATTGGTGAGTGAATGCTCCTTCGATAATCCGAACACCTCTCATCTCTGCCTCCCAATCGTTGGTGAGTTAATCTTTTGTATATTATGATTTACCGAGTTAATTATGCGAGAAATGCATAGTTAATTAAGTTCAATATGTTCACTACTTACGAATTACTTGTTTAGAACCGTTACCCAACCTAAACATGTTGCCTAAAACCTTCTAAACCAAATTTTTAAAGAGAATCAGACTATTATTTTACTTTCAGTCAAAATCAATTTATTTAATACTTATGGAAAGGTCAACTCTACCTGATTTAACAAATCTGTTTTCACCTATACAGAAACTCTTTTTTGCCTATTTTGACATGTTATCTTGCTCGACAAGCCGTTTCCTAAAAAAAACAAAAACCTATGAGCTACACCGACAGGTACATCAAACGGGCCCACAAGAAGTAGTGTCTGCCTCGTTGGTTTCTTTTTTTATCGGTGTTGTGAGCCTCAGTTGCAGCACCACATTACAGTTTTATAATGAGTTACATAGAGATATCAAGAAAAAAAGTGGAAAAGGTTGATTTAGTTATAATGTATAAAAACTAAAATAATAACGTTGTGTAAACTACACCAAAACAATTACATAATTGAAACATACATGTTGTAAATAGCTTTAAGTTCCATAAAACCTTAGCAAGTTCTCATGTTTCCACAAATCATAGCAAATGCAATGTAAAAATATCCATAAAATAAAGCACCTATAATAGAAATTGCAGTTGATCAAACTTCTTAAAAGCAGAATCATAACAGTGCTCATGTTATGTATCCCCACCTGTAGTGGAGTGTTGGAAAGAACTTTGGGTTTCCTTGGAGACCCGGGTTCGATCCCCACCTGTTGCATTTGGGGGTAAATGACCCCAACCTTGGTTGAGGGGTCATGGCAATGATGGATAAGAGCCTTGAGTGCGTAATAGCCCGGGTTCGAGTCTTGAGCCGCACACGAGTTTTCTATTACAGTGCGGTTACTCCGGCTCTCGAGTGCGGAGGCTGCAACGGCAGTCAAGTGGCTGTCGGCTGGAAATTTTCTCGTGGAGCGCCTATGGTCAACCTCGGATGCCTCGCCCGAGGGGGACTAGGGACCCATGCAATGTGGGTGTGATCCTCTCGACTGTTGGAGTCAATCGCCGTTCAAAAAAAAATGACAGTGCTCATGTTTGTGCATATTAATAGAGTTCATAGCTCAACCTTTTTTAGCATCTTCTCAATGTCATCTTTGGAAACGTTTCCACTCCCAGAAATTACTACACTTCTTTTATTACCGGTAGATACCAACTCAGCCGACAGTGGCGGAACTAGAAGAAAAAATCAGGGGTATCCCAAATTTTTTTCACCATTTCTAAGTATTCGAGGAATCGAGGGTCCTGTGCAGCTAGTAAAAATGGGCCCCTAAAAATATTCTTTTACCTAGGGTCATCTGTGACAAGTGTTTGTCTCTCTCTCTCTCTCTATATATATATATATATATAGGGTTGAGTTCATTTCAGAACTCTAAATAACTACAGAACTTTCAGAACTCCTAATAAACAATCATTTTATATATAAGTTTTTGTATTTAGGATCTTTTTATCATCTTTTATATGTTTTTCTTTGATTACATACATGTTAAAATTAGTTTGCATATGTTTAATTGCCAAAATTATATATATATGTGTCATAACTAATTACATATATGTAACAAAAAGTAGTTTACATATGTGTAATTATAAAATTACATATAAAAAAATGATAAAATTACTCTTAACATGTATGTAATCGTAAAAATACACATAATAAATGATAAAATTATCCTAAACATAAAAAATATATAAATAAAAAGATTGTTTATTAGGAGTTATGCGAGTTCTGTAAATATTTATGGTTCTGAAATGATCCTGACACTATATATATTAAACACTTAGTAACAAGATTTAGAAATTACAATATAATTTTTTGAGATAAGATATGATTGAAATTAGGTATTAGATATGTGTGTTATAAAACTATTTTTAGAAGCAAAATAGTTAATCAACCTTTTCTTAATCCATGTTTTATAATATACTGTGAGAGAATGAAAACAATATAATTATAGTAACCAACTATAATTTCATTTTAAAGCATACGTTGATTATCATTTTTTTATCAATGCGTGAAACACACATGAGAACATTATCAAGTGTTTTTTTATAAAACTTTAAATATTACTTAGAAGTTTTATAAATAATATTTTGTTTGTGAAAAAAAATATCTTTAAAAAATCCAAAAACTTATTAATAAAGTAAATACAATACTGTATAATGATAAATAAACAAAATAAAAAATAAATAAAATAAACAGGTAAATGGTTATAAAAGAAATTAAGTTTTACTATATTTAGAGTTAATTGCCAAAATCGTCCCTGAGGTTTGGGCACGTTTGCCATTTTCGTCCAAAATGACACTTTTGTACCATTTTGCCCCCCCCCCCCCCCCCACGTTTGGCATTTTTTGTCATTTTCATCCAAATGCCTAACAAGGTTAAAAAAAAACAACGTTAAAAACACTGTTTAACGAATGACTGTTTGGTCCTTTTGCATTCTTAATATTTAATTCATAATGTTTTGTTTCAAACCATTCCAAGTTCCAATCCACACCTACTCAACCCAATCCATTGACCACCACAGTATAATCATCATCAAACATCATGGTCGGCGGCCTGCCTTGCCGCTAACATTCACCACCCAATTGCCGGAGAACGGGAATTAAGACAGGAAGAGTGTGGCTGCAGTAATTGGTTTAGATTTAGGCATTAGAGATGATTATGTTTTGAATCATGTTTGGGAGTTGCAGATTTGGGTGTAAATAAAAGAGACACCAATAACAGGCCTCGAATTTGGTTCTTTCTTCATCGACACATCTTGCTTCACTTCATGATTTTCCGGGTGTGGTTTGGAATTAGGAATCCAAGATTGATTAGGTCTTGAATCATGTTTAGGAGTTGCAGATTTGTGCGTGGATAAAGAAAATTGTGGGAAAATAGGACACACAAATCCATCGCCACCGCTTCAGTTGAAACCGTCGGAGAACAACAATGGAGACAGAACCAAAACCGCCACTACCTTCGTCGTCCGAAGCATCACTTTTCTGGCGAAAACAGTTGGATTCGAACATCAAAAGGCTTCAGTCTTCTCTATTCGGAGCCGACATCGCTATCTAGGAAGGATACTACAGTTACATTCAAATACTTTCTCCCCGTCTCATCGGTTTCTCGATTCTCAGTCTCTTAACGACGAAGATGAAGCGTATTTTTGTGGTAGGGGCAAGGTATAATTACATTTCAAATCCCATTGATTTATCGTTTTGATCTGCTGATGGGTTATTTTTGTGATTGACCTGGTAATTTGAGATATTTATGGAGTTAATAAGAATGTTATAGGGTAAACAAATGATTGATATTATATGTGCTCTGATATATAATGATGATATATATTGGTGAAATTCATGCTTGTTTATATTTCAGTGAGTTCCTATATATGGTCTTTTGGTTCTGAGCATGCAAGAAGATGCAGGTTAGAAAAAGGGTATGAATTATGGGGTTTTATGAGATGAGGATGATGAATTAATTATTGATTAGAATAAAAAGGTAAAGCAAAAAGAAAAAAAAAACCATTTCAGAATGCAAAAAGACAAAACAACCAATCATTTAACGGTGTTTTTTAACCTTGTTTGACATTTGGATGAAAATGGCAAAAAATGCCAAACGTAAGAGGCAAAATGGTACAAAAGTGTCATTTTGGATGAAAATGGCAAACGTGTCCAAACCTCAGGGATGATTTTGGCAATTAACTCCTATATTTATATTAAGTACAATTGCTTTTCTTTCATGTTCCCAATGTTGCTTTTTCATTGAATGAACGTTGCTTTTTATGCATTTCCCAATGACTTCATCTTCTCCATGAGTTGCAGCAACCTGCAAATTCTTATCGACCGGAATTTTCGTTTCTGTCGATCGAAAATTTTCATTCCATCTCATCTTCACCTAAACTAGTATACTGAGTTGGCATTATAATATTTGCTTAGGGGTATCTCCGATATATAAAACGGAGTTGAGATATATTAATTGTACTTCGCCAAAAAAGTTGAGGGGTATCCCGGGACACCCCTGGTGTCCATGTAGGTCTGCCCCTGTCAGCCGAGACGTTAAGAATACCATTGGCATATATGCTGAAACAAACCTTCATTTTTTCTTTACCTTTAGGAGCTGGTGGAACACCATAAAGAGTGAATTTATCAAGGAATATGTTGTCTTTCACTTTATCGCACTCGCCCTTATACACATTGACTGGCATGGCTACTTGGTTGTCCTCCAATGTAGAATAGAAACACTCCTTCATGATGGGTATTGGTGTCTTCCTTGGGATTATGACATCCATATATTTTTCTTTTTCGACACTAATACCAAGGGACAAAGGAGTTACATCTAAAAGTATTATGTCCTTCACAACTTTGTTACCATTACCACTTAAGTTTGCGGCCAACACTGTCGCACCAAATGCAACAGCTTCATCCGCATTTATACTCTTGCAAAGTGGCTTCCAGTAAAAAAACTCCCCTAGAAATTGTTGCACCTTGGGAATCCTAGTCGACCCACCAACAAGAATTGTATCATCAACATTATTTTTGTGCATATTCCCATCTTTTAAACAATTTTCAACATGCTCGATGCACTTGTTAAAAAAACCAGCATTCAGATACTCAAATTTTGCTCGGGTGACCTTCATTGAAAAATCAAATCCATCGTACAAGCAATCAATGTCAATCGAAGTTTCGGTTGTTGAAGACAAATCCCTCTTTGCTTTCTCACATGCAGCTCACAATCTCCCCATTGCTCTTGCATTTTTACTAGTAGTGGCAAAGTGGGCAAGTTGGATGCGTTTGGGTAATGGGTCAATATAAGTTTGGGTTAGGATGGGTATTTTAAAAAAAGGGTTGGATGGGTAATGGATCAAGATGGGTTTTCGTTAGGATGGGTTTGGGTTAATATGGGTTCTAAAAAATCTAAAAAACCAAAAAAAATTCTAAAATATAAAAAAAATCATAAAAAATATAAAAAAATTCTGAAAAATAAAAAAATTCCAAAGAATTCTAAAAAAACAAAAAAATTCTAAAAAATCATAAAAATTCTAAAAAATCAAAAAATTCTAAATAATAAAAAAATTCAAAAAAATTATAAAAATCATGAAAATTCAAAAAAATCCATAGAATTCTAAAAGATCCAAAAAATTCTAAAAAACCCAAAAAATTATAAAAAAATCAAAAAAATATAAAAAATCAAAACAATTCTAAAAAATCATAAATATTCTAAAAAATAAAAAAAATTCTAAAAAAATCCAAAAAAATCTAAAAAATCATAAAAATACTAAAATATCAAAAAATTCTAAAACAATTTTAAAAATCGTAAAAATCGTAAAAAATCTAAATAAATCTAAAAAATCAAAAAAATTTAAAAAATAAAAATTCTAAAAAAAATCATAAAAACTCTAAAAAAACTCTAAAAATAAAAAAATTATAAAAATCCTGTTTTTTATTTTTTAGACTTTTTAGATTTTATAGATATTTCGAATTTTTTTAGATTTTTTATGATTTTTTAGATTTTTTTTATTTCTTAGAATTTTTATGATATTTCAATTTTTTTGACTTTTTAGAGTTTTTATGATTTCTTATAATTTTTTGGATTTTTAATAATTTTTATGATTTTTTTGTTTTTTCGAGTTTTTATGATATTTTTGAATTTTTTGGGTTTTCTAGAATTTTTATGATTTTTTTTTTTGGAATTTTTAAAATTTTTAAAATTTTTTAGATTTGTTTTATTTTTATAATTTTTTTGATTTTTTCGATTTTTTTATTATTTATTATTTTTTTGATTCTTTAGAATTTTTATGATTTTTTAGAATTTTTAAAATTTTTATGGTTTTTTTTTATTTTTAAGATTTTTTTGTATTTATATATATATATATTTTATTTTGTATAATTTTTTTATTTCTTAGAATATTTTGGATTTTTTAGAATTTTTTATTTTTTAGATTTTTTTGATTTTTTAGAATTTTTATGATTTTTTAGATTTTTTTATTTTTTATATATATTTATGTATTTTGTAGAATTTTTTAATTTTATAGAATTTTTATGACTTTTTATAATTTTTTTGATTTTTAAACGAAGAACGACGGGAGAGTACTACGGCGGCGATTGGTGAAGTCGCAGTTGTGAATTTATCTGATACCCATCCTGACCCGCTTGGGTTTTATCTCATACCCATCCTGACCTATTCTTTTTTTTTCCACCACTTCATAACTCATCCACACCTAGTGACTTGTTTTGTTTGGCCCATCTTAACTCATCTTAAAATTTAAAATACCCATATCAACCCAAAATGGAATGAATGGGCTTGTTTTGCCGGATCTAATTTTTACTAATATCTTTCTTTTGTCTTTTCTTAAATTCGTGTACACAATAATTAACCATGGCCTTGTCAAAATCCTCTCATCCCAAATGCGTGTCACCCCCCACCGCTTTAACACTGATGGTGAGAAGAGACACGTCGAATGTCCCCCCACCTAAATCAAAGACAAAGACATTTTTATGTTGTGGGTGGCTTGGGTCCATAATCTTGTCTAAACCGTACGCGATTGCAGCTGTTGTGGGCTCACTGATCAAACGCATAACATTAAGACCGGCTAGCATACCAGCATCCTTTGTTGCTTGTCGTTGTTTGTCACTGAAATATGTGACAACTGTCAAAAATCCAGGTATCCGTAGAATTAATTAATCATGATTAGTGCTTAATGACTGTGCTGAATTTACAATTAACTGCCTTCTGATTACTGCATTATATTTACCTGTGCATCACTTATTGCATAATGTCATTTCATTACTGCATGCAAACATATTGACATAAAGAATGCATTAAGTACAGTTAGCACAGTGAGCGGATAAATCAGCAAAATGCTGACAGAACTCAGCACATAGACAGACAGTGTTTTGAGACCCAGTATAAGCCAGAAACTAAGTACTACACTAGTATAGTGTGTAGGAAAGTAAGGATCCCAAAACTGCTTTTCTAAGTGATAGTTTAAGTGCCGGAAAGTGCCTAAAACTCACCAAAGTGCTGAATTCAGCAAAATCCAGCAAAAATCAGCATTTTAACAATCTAATTTCATACAGAAATATGCTTAACTGGTCCTGAATGCTTTCCTAAGTGTCGGGAATTAAAAGTGTCACAAAAGGGTACATAAAGAACATTAAACTGTATAATTTAGCACTTTAACGAACCAGTATCTAACCGAACAACCGGACACTACCCGAAACATCAAAATTACACTAGAAGCACTGTTATAACATTTCCAAGCTAGTTATGGTCCCCGAACACCATAACACCTCCTAAAAATATCTAATAACCAAAATACGTGACGAATACTTAGATTTCAACTAAACACTAACTAATTTGGTTAACACCTATGCTAGACCCCCCCACCTAGTTCACGGCCATACATGCCCCCCACATGAAGATTTCATTTGATTAATATATTTGATCTTGTGTTTGCTTTATAAGACACATTATACATGGGTTAAAACTAGAGAATGGATTATAAATAAAACCTAAGTGTCAAGCTCTCATTCTTCACACACTCAAACACACACATAAGCTCTCTCCCCCTCTCCCTTGTTCACGACCGTGAGCCACCATCACCTTCACTTCAAAACCTTCCATTCCAAGTGCATACAAGGGTTCTAGAAGCAAGACAAGGAAGCTTGGTGGCTTTGGATCTTGAAGGACCTCTCTTGTTTTCTTTTATCCTATTCATTTCTTCACTTGAATCATCCCTAGCCTTGTGCTAGTGGTAAGAACCTTGTACACTCTATTTCACATCTATTTTAAGTGGTTAATGATGAATCATAATAAAAAACATGAAGAACACTAAAGATCATTAGCATGAAACATGAACATAAGCTTGCTTAAGGAAGATATCTTGATGAATATAAGTTGTTATGCTTGTTGATCTTTGATTGTTTGCAGAAATGATGTTGATCATCATACGATCTTGCTAGATCATGATTAAAAACATAATCTAGCAAGATGAGAGGATGAACTTGATGAAAGTGAATGGATCATCCTTATGAAAATCATGAACTTGAAAGAATAAAGTTGTTTTCTTGAAAAACCATGATCAAAGTAAGTTGTTAAAAATATAGATCTAAATATTTATGAATGATTTCTAAGAAACCAAGTTAAAAATGTAAATCTCACTAGATCTTGGTTCTTGCATAAACAAACATCATTTTTGGTGGTTAAACAAGTGTAGAAACACTTGTGAAGCAAGAAGAATGCATAAAGAAGTATTTTTAGAAAATATGATTTGAAGTTGTAAACATCCAACTTCTCTAAAAATGAAGTTTTTAAAAAAGTAAACACATTTTAAAGGATAACAAGACTTACTAAGAATACTAGTAAGTTACTACAAATTTTTACAAATATTTAAGTTCATGAAGTAGTAGAATATGCATGATTTTGGTAAAGATTGGTAAGTAAAGGTTGTTTGTTGATGATTGTAAATTGATTGTGATGATTTTTACAAAAGAAAATGATATGCTTGAAAGCATGGAAACCTCCATTTTTTACGGGAAACTATGGCAAAATTTTCTTAAAATATAAACACTTAGAAAAATATTTTTAAACAAATATATACAAGTGTATTTTAAACCATAAATTGTTACATAAACTTTGCCATAAATTTTGGTTACAAAAATACAAATATTGGAGGTTGGTTTTTATAAATAAAAGTGACTAAATATGTATTTAGAAAGTATATAATAAGAAGACACATATGTGTGATTATTGGTATATTTTGTGTATTAGTTATATTATTTTAGGACTTGAAATATTATAACTCACAAAATACCAAGAAATTACCATCCAAAATATTACCAAAATTCCAAAGAATAAATATATAAGCTTATACAAACTATTAATGAAACCGAACTATGAAATATAGGACTTACAAAATATTCAAAAAAAATTATTCACAAAGAATATTTTGGTAAATAATATTTTGGACACCAATGAAGTAAAAATATGATTTTTACAATTACCAAAAGAGTATATCATATTTTTTTTTTGGAAAATATGAAATATATATTTTCTTGAAATTTTAGAAGATATATTATTTTTAAGAAATATATATTTTCTTACACAAACATGAGATACAATATTTTTGGGAAAAATATACACTTTCTTAAATAAATGTGAAGTATGTCATTTTTGGGAAAAATGAGTTTATATATATATATATATTCAAGTGGACTTGAAAATACATTATTTTTGGATTTTATAAGAGAATACAAATATTTTTGCCAAAGAAGGAATATAAATAATTTTCACCGAAGAAGCTAGAGTTACGATTGTTGAAGACGCAAGACTGTGAGTTCATGTCCCCCTTTTCTTTTAACTGTTTTCGTTTTACGACTTCGGGGGTGAAGTACATGTTACAAATGATTACGATTACAAATGGTTTACAAATGAAATGAACTGCTAGATCATGTGAAAGGGTAGGCGTTAGCTTGAGACCATTAATCCTTTAGAAGGACCGAGGGGCTTGAGTGATAGATCTATTTGGGTGTTGCGAGCCCCACCCACGAGTCCGCGAGTTGGCTCATGTGGTGACTATGTCGTTCCAGCCGGGAGGCCCGGTGCGAAATACGCAAAGGGTTGAGCCTTCCTACACCGGTTCACACGTGATATATTAGCTACACATTAATTGATCTGTTCATTTTCACATACATACTTTCAATGATTTCAAAGGTTATTCATACTCACAAACAAACACATGAACTCGCTCAACTTTTGTTGATGTTTTTCAAACTACATGTATTTCAGGGAATTAAGGTGGATCTGGCGGGCTTTCAAAAGTTTCAAGTGTTGTAAGAATAACAGATGTCATCCATGGTCTTCAGATTTGGTTTGGGTGTCCTATCCTGGACAAGACACCACTCCCAAATCTTGGTTTTTATTTAGAGTCTTTTGATGAGTCCTTGTGAACTCTTAAACAATTTGCATGGGTTGTAAAATTTGAATTTGGAGTCTTAATTAAACAATGATGTTTGTGATATTTTCGAATCTATTTAATGGATGACGATCTATGGTTTTATCATATAGATGTTGTTATGATTGAATGCGATGGTATTAAGAAAGTCACACCATAATCACGCTTCCGCAAAAGTCAGGGTGTGACAAAATATGCAGGGACGGTAATCACCGCGTCTCTAATAGTTGTTCCGAGGTATGCCTCAACAGCCTCTTTCCACTTCTTTAGAATCATGGAAGATATTTCTTCAGGTGAAAACTCCGTGTTTGTACCCATGTGTTCTGGAATCTTAAGATGGATGGACCGAAGATTGCTGAATACGTGCAAAGATTTCATGACTTATCTCGCGTTGTCCCCTACATGGTAGAACCAGAGTTCAAGTGAATCGAGCGTTTCATTTGGGGATTGGCACCCCAAATCATGAGCATGGTGACGACATCGAAGCCTCCAACGATCACTAAGGCCATTGATTTGAGTGTGGCATTCACTGAAGAAGCGATTAGGCTAAATAAGTTCTCAATTTCTGATGGAAAGAAGAAGGAGACTCATGTCGAGTCATCAGGAGAGAACAAGAGGAAGTTCTCCAACTTCAAGAAGAGTACTCAAGTAGACAACAGTGGTACTAACAAGAAAAGAGATGCTAACCCACCAGCCGAGGTCAGGATTGGTGTTGCAAGATCTGAGAACAAGGGGAAAGGTTACATGGGCACCCTGCCCAAGTGTGATATTTGTCAACATCATCACACGGGGCGATGCAGGTATGGGAAATGTGAGGATTGTGGCAAGGTAGGGCATGCCAGGGAGGCATGCTGGTATGGTGCTGGACGAAGAAATGGAGGATCTGGTGGGAATGGTAATGGAAACCGTGGTGGGAACGGTAATGGGAATCAGACTAGGAACCGCAATCAAGGAGGAAATGGCGGTAATGCGAATCGTGGTGGTTCTGGAAATCAAGTTGGGAATGGAAACCGTGGTGTCACACCCTGTCTTTTGCGGAAGCGTATGATGTGTGACTAGCTTGTTATCATTGCATTCAATCGTAATAAACAACTACATGATCAAAACGATGTTCATCCATTCATGAAAATTTGAGTATTACAATACGTGTTATTTAAGTTTTCAAAACACGACCTTTGACAAGGTTACAATTCAACAAAAGTGGATGACATCTAAACTTGTAGTCTACTTTTAGTTACGACACTTGCGCCCAAGATCCATCCTGTCACCTGAAATACATGTAATTTTGGAAAACATCAACATAAAGTTGAGCGAGTTCATGCATTTTGCATATCTTGTATGAAAACATTGTATGTATCTTGTATAAATAAAGTGTTCATGTATAAATCAAGTTTTCTTGTGTACACCACGAACTAATTGAATGTTTGTACAAGGACATTAAGGCATGTGAGGACATATGGAGCATTAGTGTTGGCTCCTTTAAGGCATGTGAGCATATGGAGCATTAGTGTTGGCTCCTTTACTGTGTCGATTACCCTCGACTGTGTCAATTTCCCTTGACTGTGTCGATGACCCTCGACTGTGTCAATTAACCTTGACTGTGCCGATTTCCCTCGACTGGGACACCGAAGCACTCAAGAGGTCACATAAGGACCATGAGTGGGGCTCGGCCGTACCCGTTAGATCTAACCCTCGTCCCTAATTAAGTATTAATGGCATCTCAATATCTAGTTTAAGCTTACATGATCTAGTATTTTCTAGGCTTTTCTTAAAGCTCATCATATTGCACTCACCACGAGTGCTTCTCGTATTCTCAAATCATATTGCACTCGGTTCTCGTTCTCACCAAGAGTGCTTCTTGTATTTTTACCCTTTGTAAAAATTATAATATTTGTAACATGTATTTCACCCCCGAGAGTTATAAAGCCAAAAACAGTTAGAGAAAAGGGGGAGCATGAACTCACAACTTTGCGTTCCTGCGTCGTAAACTTCACCGGATTAGCTTATCTAGCGTCGTGACCTATACGTGTTTTCTTAACGTTAGTCACTAGACTTGTATCGCACAAGTACAGTCACTATCTCTTGTGTACGTATTCTTGTGTTAAAAATATTCTATATTTTTAACTACGTATCTTACTTATATTATTTTCTCTAAAATTAATATAAGTATCTCGTGTTTTGCACTTTGCACCTGAATTATGTATCTTGTATGTTGTATGTGTATTTTTATGTTTATACTTCTCATGAGTATTTAGTGTATTTTTAAGTCTTAATACACTAGCACGTATAACACATACTATACACACTTAGCACAAAAGTTGGTGATAAAATAATATATATTTTTCTCTCAAAAATATACATACTTATATCCATTTTTATTCTTGAAGAAATCCTCATTTCTTATCACCAAAAATTAGGGAAACATTGGTAATACTTTAAATACATTTTTAGGGAATAAGTTCCCCAAAAACTTATATTTTTCTAAGTGTCAAAATTTATAAAAATTTTGACAGAGTTTCCCCTAAAAATGGAGGTTTCCCATGTTTTCAAAACATGTGTTTATTTTCTTTTAAATCGTCAACAATCATCAACAACAATTATCAACAATAATCATCAACAACAATTACTAATTTCTCCATTTCATGAACTTGAATATTTACAAAAATGTGTAGTAATTTACTAGCACATTTAGTAAGCCTTGTTATCTTTAAAAATAAGTTTAATTTCTTAAAAACTTTATTTTTAAAGAATATGAAGTTTCACAACTTCTAGTCGGTTTTTACGAAAATTATTTCTTTGTTAAAACTTTTGTTACACAAGTGTCCACACACTTGTTTGTTCATAAAAACACCTCTACTTCATGAAAGATCCGGTTTTAAAACATGGTTTTGTCTTACAGTTGGTCTTTCGAAAATACCACTTGTAGATCTTTAGATCTACTAGTTTAGAACTCCATTTCATAAGATAAATTGTTTTACACAAGTTCATGTTTAATAGTAGTAGTGTTCATCATCTAGTCTTTTTTATACCTTAACATACACTAGCTCATGTTCTAAGAACATAACCTAGCCGGGTTAGATGACGATCCGAACTACTACTAGCATTAATCAACACAAAATAATCATCACAAAACAAGTTTAACAAGTTTTACACAATTATCCATCTATTAACCATCATATTCATCACTTTAATAGACTTTTAGTTGGTGATCTTTAGTGTTTATGATTTTTAGCCATTAAATCATCTATTAACCATCATAAACGAGAACAAGAAGATGTTTAGAAGCACTTACTACTAGCACAAGGCTAGGGGAGTTCAAGAGGACAAAAGAGGTGGATAAAAGCAAATGAAGAAGGTCCTTCAAGATCCGCTTGCACCGAGCTTCGTTAGTGGCCTTCTTACTCCTCAATATCACCTTGGAATGGATGGATGAGTTGGAAAATGAGGGTGGCGGTGGTGCTTGGTTGGGCCGAGAACAAGGGAGTGAGAGAGGGAAGTGAAGATGGAGTGATGAAATGGTGGTATTTATAGACCTTCCATATAGCATATTCCTAGCATATTCCTGGCATATTCCTGGCATATTCCTGGCATATTCCTGGCATATTCCTGGGATATTCCTGGCATATTCCTGGCATATTCCTGGTATATTCCTGGCATATTCCTGGCATATTCCTGGCATATTCCTGGTATATTCCTGGTATATTCCTGGCATATTCCTGGTATATTCCTGGTATATTCCTGGCATATTCCTGGGTTTGCTGCGTTGTCTGCGTTTTGCAGTGTAAGCATTGTGTCGCGTAGGAACACACGGTACGCGCTTAAACTTGAAAAATAACGTTTTTAAGCGTTTTAATTTATTTTTCAACACGAACCTGATTAAAATAAAATTTTAATCATAACAGAATATTTGTGGGATTAAATATTATCCGGTTGTTCGGTTAGACACCGGTTCGTTAAAGTGCTAAATCACACTTTTTAGTGTCTTTTAAGTACCCTTCTTGTACCCTTTCAATTCCCAACACTTACGGAAATATTCTGGATGATAAAACGAAATTTCTGCATAATATTTATATGATTAAATGCTGAATTGAGCTGAATTATACGAAATTATGCACTTAAAGTGCGTTTCGGGTGCTTTTTAGTGCTTATTTTTGCTTTCGCAATGTCTATAAATTAAACCCTTACATGTACTCTTGGGTTTTAATGTACTTTTGTCGTCGGACCTACACCTAGGCCTCAATTCTAATGTCTGACTGCTTTCTGCAATTCTGTTGACACGATGTGTCTTGCCGGTGAGTTTACTAATATTTCTGACGCAACGCTCTCGTTTATGCATAAAGCTATATTTTGTAGCACAAAATGTGCATGAATTCACTTGCATGGAATTCAGAAATTTATTTGTCTGGTAAACCAGATCCTGCACAGTCATTTAAGCACAAATTACTGTTCATTTCGTGTACGGAAAAGTGACGGTTGTCACAGTCTCCCCCCGTTAAAAGAATTTCGTCCCGAAATTCAAGCGATGCCATCGGTCGCAGGGGAGTTGTGAAGCCAATATGGTCACTTAGATTTATGATTTGTCTTTATGTTCCCATGAAATCTCTGGGTCAGGTCATGAATTCTATCGTACTCCAGTAGGTCGATCATGACTTCTCTGTATCTTGTGGACTCTTGGTCCATAACCTCAACAGGTTTCTATAGTATCACGGACTCTTGGTCCAAAACCTCAACAGGTTTCTATAGTAATTCTTGTCGTTTGTCATTGACGTGAATCTTATTTATGGGAACAATGACCGTTCCTTAAGTCAGACTCCCCTACAGACTAGACACATGGATGTGTCGCGATCACTACTGATCTTTTTCTGGGAGCTTCATCTTGTGAGCAATGGTTCTGATCCCTACACCGGGGATTTAACCTTTTCGTTTTCCAAAACACACTACGCCTTCTCTAGGCGAGGCTCTCATTTTAGTCACACTTCTTGTCTCAAATTCATACGATTTCTGCCGCTCATCGGCGTAATCTTTCTGTATTCTGCGGGCTGTCCTGATATGATCACATATCTGAAGGATCTGGCCTCTAGTTTTCCTGGGCCATCTCGGGCCAGTTGATTGTTTATTTCTGGTCTCCGTTCATCATGACGGGAATTGACTCATTATGTTCCGTCTGAAGCTTTACACGAAGCGGTTTAGACGGTGGTGTGATAGATGCCGTTGTAGGAAAACTCAACTAAGGGCAAGTGAGTGTTTCGACCTCTCATTAAAGTTTATCACACAAGCACGTATTGTGTTCATACAGTCTGCATCGTTCAGCAGCTCAGTTCATATTCGAGTTCTTACGATCATCGGTGTGCTGCAACCCTTGTGATCAGTAAAGATCGTGCAGCGTTTTCTTTCAGGTAATGACGTCTAGTTTGTGGCGCGTAATTACTGTATCTATCTCAAGGTCTTTTCTCATGATTCCTTAATTCAATGTGCCGCGTACGCAATGTTGTGGTCTCGTTGCATCGACGTACAATCGAGACTTTGTCGAGAGACGTCACATAATTGCAACTCTAGCTCCTTAGCTCTTGGTTGCAGGGTTGGCATGAATTTCGTTCTTATCCACCATGTATCTTAAAGTTCTCCCTTTGCGAACTCGAAATCCGCTTTTCGTCATCATTGCACATAACTGTGCTTTCTCTAAGAGTTGCAAGGTAAATTGCAGCTGTTTCTCACGACCTTCCTTGGTCGTTGGCCATATAAGAATGTAGTCAATAAGTATGATCGTAATCCATCCGGGCATGGCTTACACGTTCGATTCATGAGGTCCATGAATATTGTCGATGCATGTGTTAAGCCAAATGGTACGACAAGGATCTTGTAATGCTCGAAGCAAGTCCTATAGGTCGTTTTAGGGATATTTCCACTTGTATTCACAGTGGAGGACCTCTTGTCCTCAAGTTGATCCTTGGCAAAGGATTCTGATTCTCAATTTTCCGAAGTTTATGTAAAGTGGAGACTACCAACTTTCTCCTTGTCTCCTTAATTAAGGATGTTATGTCCTTAATTTCCTCTGTCTAGCAGCTCTTGCAGTTATATCAGAGGTTCATGCTTCGCTGGTGAAGTTAGTCGGTATGGCGTCATTCGTCACTGGTGCTGCTCCTGGCACGCGATTTATTCTGAACTCCTCTCGTCGCTATAGAGAGGCGTTCCTGGCAAGTCTTCTGAAAAGGCTACTAGGACTTCTTTCATCACGGGGATGTTCTCAGGCTCTGGAGTCTACTCGGAGGCGTTTCCATGCCTCTTCGACCAATGAGGGATGTCGTAGATCTGCCGCCTTGTGGGGTCTAGCATCCTTACACCTATTGCAGGAAAGTTGGGTTTCATCATCCGCAAGAGGGTTGCGTCTGATTTTCTCATGTCGAACGACTTCAGCTGTACTTGGATTTCTGCTCCATGCTGACTATCATTTTATGACTTCGCGAGTCAATGGTAACAGAAGGTTCCGGCCTTCTGAGTCCCTAAATACAATCCTTAATCGCTTCGACTGTTTAAACTAGCCTCCTATATGCCCATTTCTAAAGAATACGGGGCGTCTATTATACTTGAAACTAGGCCAAGCAGTTTCTTAAGTTCCAAGCATGTAAGGTTAAAGTTGATGCCAGTATTAATTAAAAGTAGATGCGTTAGGTTGGTTAATAGGGAACGTACCCGTAACCGCATCTGGATCCTGGCGTGCTTCACGAGTTTCAATCGTGAAAACCCTTCCTTGTTTGTTTCTTCCTAGGGCAATCTTTCCTAAAGTGCCCTGCTTCACCACAATTGTAGCAACCTGGTATTCTCTTATTTCTTCCATCTGGGTCCTTCGCCCAACAGGCATCCTTACTGTGCCCTTCTTTTCCACACTTTCCGCACGTAGGCTTCAGACATCGACCTTCATGGTGAAAATTGCATTCTCCGCACTTCGGCTTAGTCCCCGAGTATATTTTACCACCAGCCTTATTAGTGGCTCTATCAGTTTTCCTGTCATGTGGCGGATTCACTTTCTTTCTTTTGTTTGCTTTAGAGCTTCCATAGTTGACTTGGGTGCTCATCTTTAGGTTTGAGGACTTCCTCTTCTTGTTGCTTGATGACTCCACATGAGTCTCTTTCTTGTTATCCTCAGATTCCGAAAATTTTCCCGCACGAAGAGCTTCTTCAGTAAGAGTGACACTCATATCGATAGCCTCTGCAATGGTTGAGGGCTTTGAGGTAGTAACCATGCTCCTGATCTGAGGTGCAAGTCCCCAAATGAATCGTTCAACCCTTTTGAATTCCGGTTTGACTAAGTAGGGGACGACCCTAGACAAGTCGTGAAATCGTTGGACGTATTCAGGAATCTTCGGTCCGTCCATTTTCAAGTTCCAGAACTCCACTTCAAGCTTCTGGATTTCAGCCCTAGAACAGTATTTCCTTTCCATCATTTCCTTGAGCTCGTCCCAGCTCAGTGCATAAGCAGCATCTGCACCAAGGGTTTGAACCTGAAGGTTCCACCAGGAGAGTGCGCCATCTACGAATAACCCTGAAATATAAGTAACACTCTGTCGGGACGAACAGTTACTCATTCTTAGAATGGAGTCAGTCTTTTCTGCCCAACGAACAAATGCAACGGCACCTCCTGTGCCATCAAAATTCAATGGCTTGCAGTCCAGGAATTGTTTATAGGTGCAGCCAGTTGGAGGGTTATTTTCAGTAGTGCCATCGCTGTGCTTAGAGCGGAGGGCTTCATGTCGCGCAATTGCCTGTGAGATGCGTTCTTGCAGCTCGGCTTCTGTCCTTGGCAACGTACTGGTGTTTGTGTCTCGCCTGGGCGGCATTATCTTCTGCCAAAATGGTATGAAGTAGGTTAGACAACATTCCAATTGTCTATGAGATACATAGCACCATAAGCCATTATGTAATCACCCAATTTCACACGTATATATAATCAGTGTATAAGCGAGGAAACAGTTATTGAGCCTTCACATAGGCTTGCCAACTTGGCTTATTGTTTGAAATGAACTCGAGGCTACATCGTCTCGGTCAGTCAAGTTTTAGTTATTTCCTGCTACATTGGTTTTTCTTAGGTCTTTGGCTTTACTGGTGCATATACTTTCCCTTAGATGGGGTTGTCCGTGTCGAGGTGGTAGAGAGTGTATCGTCACTGATTCTTCCTGAATGTCATTCCACCTCTCTTGCTTAAACATCGTTTTCTCAAACGTCTCGTATGCAGGTAGAAGTGTCGGTCACGAAGTAGGCTAAGACAGGCTTCCTACTTTCTAACGTGCTAAAGCACTGATCTATGTGTTGTTCTACCAGATGAAGGTGAGGGCACCTATAGATTAATTTTGTATGGTTTTCATTAGCTTGGCCCGCAGAGTCCACCAGGGTTTCTGTGCACTACAAGTCGTTATTACGTGGGCCCCCGTAATAATAAACTGTCTTGCACAGTTACCCCAATTTTCTCTCGTCCAAGCAGATGATCAATCAAGGAGGGGACACTACTGTCCTCATGCCTCTTGTCATGGAAGGGACCTTTGCGATGGTCCACGCGCTAACATTCGTTATTGTTACGCGCGTATAGGCACGATGATTAGATGGAATAGGAATAGAGAGAATTCCTAGTAGTTGGAGGGGCACCTTCGAGATGAATACTTCATCTTCCTTTTCTGGTCAAGTATGTCGTCAATCTTGCTTCACATAAGCCGTAGGGATCTCATCCCGTTGATTGAGAATTCATTCAAGGTTGCCGCCTCTGCCTCGTCATCATCACCGTAGTTAGGCATCTTCACGATCGAGAGGGAAGAGCAGCCACCTCCTACGGAAGCAAGCTCAGCATCTTGTTTGGTAATCACTCCCAGCCATGAGCTTTGCAAAGGACGCGAGGTCGGTAGCTTCATCGTGCGAGTCACGTACAGTAATAGGAGTCGGAGTCGAAAGTATCTTATTCACGTCGATAATCATTCCGTACACTTATTTGTATGTATGTATATCAATAACATATATGCTACTTAGCATAATCAAGCAATTTAATGTATCATATCACGTATAACTCTCGTTTTTGGGGGTCATTTTGTTTTTGGCAAGTCTAACTCGTGTAGACTAGGCTTTGGTTGGCACCTTATTTTAAAGGTATTCCTCACTAATGTCCTTGCCTTGTCACTTTTTGAAAAGTGTCTGACTTGTGGATCTTGGCGCTTTCGTGAATGCAATGAAAACCTTTTTGTAAAATGTTTTCGTGAGAGAACTCTAGTGATTGTAGTCTAGACTCGAGAAAGAATCCTAGTTCACTACAATCGAAGCTCTGATACCAAACTGTCACACCCTGTCTTTTGCGGAAGCGTATGATGTGTGACTAGCTTGTTATCATTGCATTCAATCGTAATAAACAACTACATGATCAAAACGATGTTCATCCATTCATGAAAATTTGAGTATTACAATACGTGTTATTTAAGTTTTCAAAACACGACCTTTGACAAGGTTACAATTCAACAAAAGTGGATGACATCTAAACTTGTAGTCTACTTTTAGTTACGACACTTGCGCCCAAGATCCATCCTGTCACCTGAAATACATGTAATTTTGGAAAACATCAACATAAAGTTGAGCGAGTTCATGCATTTTGCATATCTTGTATGAAAACATTGTATGTATCTTGTATAAATAAAGTGTTCATGTATAAATCAAGTTTTCTTGTGTACACCACGAACTAATTGAATGTTTGTACAAGGACATTAAGGCATGTGAGGACATATGGAGCATTAGTGTTGGCTCCTTTAAGGCATGTGAGCATATGGAGCATTAGTGTTGGCTCCTTTACTGTGTCGATTACCCTCGACTGTGTCAATTTCCTTTGACTGTGTCGATTACCCTCGACTGTGTC
>JARYGA010051341.1:0-36291 GCA_030545235.1 Helianthus tuberosus
AAATCTTTTCGTAAACTTGAATATAGTTTATATGCTATTTCAAAATATCAAACGACACGACGAGTCGGAAATTTATTTACAACAAATAAATATAATTATTATATTTATTATAAGCTTCGGAATTTCGACAACTTCTTTATAAAGTCAATATAATTATTTATATTGTTTCAAACGCAGAACACACATTCGTTTATAAAAATAAATATAGTTATATATTTATTTTCAAACACGACAATCCGACGATTCTTTCATGAATATGACTATTTATATTCACGTCAAACGCCTAAATGGCATAGACATACACTTTGATAAATATCATACGAGACGTATATACAATACGAATTGGTTATACGTTATTTTCATACAAACTTTTGAACATACACGTACGATTTCTCGAGATAACTAACGCGATTATAACAATATATTTATATACTTTTATATAAATATTCATATATTTTAAATCTCTCGAGAACTAAGTCTTTACAAGACTTATTAAACTATTACCGACATTAGGCGAAACCTAACGAGTATAACTTAATTGTTACTATTAAGTTATCAATTTACCGTTGAATCGTTCGGTTAACGATTCGGTAGAGCTCAGACAGGTAGTTTAGCTACGTTTATATTAGAAACTTATTAGATATTCCGTGTTAGGAATATTGTAGAATGCACGCTAGCGAGTCTCGTCTTGGAAACGACATCACGAAGTCGTATTTAGCTAGCTTTGCACAGGAATATTCAGGCGAGTTCATAACCCCCACTTTTTACTGTTTTACATTTTTGTAAATGTTTTCGGGGTGGAAAGACATGCACGTTTTGCAAAAACATACAAAGTTTTGAACTAACGCAAAACTCGTATTTCTAAATCATATTACGGAGGGATTTCAAGGAACACAAATGAATTACGAAAGGTTTATGCTAAACATACCGGTTTTTACAAAACAAATGCTTATTTTCGAAATGTGAATAATTTTCGGTCAGGGTGACCAGGGATTTGGTCGGGGAGACCAAGGATTCGGTCAGGGTGACCAGGGATTGGGTCGGGGAGACCAGGGATTTTCATACATGCAGACATATTACAAAAGGATTACAGACATTTTTTATACATGGTATGGTTGGCTTAAGGAGGGTTAGAACGTACAGATCATGTGAGTGGGTAGGCGCAACTTGAGATCATTAATCCTCATTGTAGGACCGAGGGACAGGTGCGGTATATCTATCTGGGTGTAGCGAGCCCAGCCCCCAGGCCAAACAGAACGGACCTCGGGGTGACTTTGTGCCCGACGCATAAATCCGCTAGGTTTGAGTCTTCCTACTTGCACTTCACACATATCAATGGCCTTGCAAACCATTGGTGATCTCTTTATTTCCTTATTTGCTACATACCAGGGACATATATACTTACGAAACTACTTGTTCATACAAATTAAATACCATGTTTTATACAAAATTCAAAGCATAGGATTATACGGGTATGGAGTCAAAGTCAGGGTGGGCATTGACAGTTATGCGAACATTACAAATACATGGTTTTTATGAACATAATGTGTTACAAACACAACGTTTCCATATAACTTGGCAAGAAAATGATTTTTAAATTCGTTTTCTCAATACTATTTCAAAAACCGGTTACTCCAAAGATTTATTTCAAATCTTTCACAACTCAAAAGATTATTTCAAATCTTTTACAAACAAACTATGAACTCGCTCAACTTTATGTTGATTTTTCGCATGTTTCTTTCTCAGGTTACTTTTCTAAGACAAGGCACGGTTGGAATAGGAGAACCATGAAGAGTCAAGTACTTAGTGGGCATTCAATTTCTAAAAGACTTAGCTTATTTGCTTCCCCTATGAAATGAAGATACCAGTCCAGTCACGCCAGCTCTGATAATTTCGGGGTGTGACAGATTGGTATCAGAGCTATAGGTTACAGCGAATTAGGTTTCTGTTGTGACACCTAGGCTCTAACCTCACTTTTCTCTGGGACTTAGACTATTAAGACGTTGAATACATATAGAACGCCTAGTACTCGAATATGGTCACCAACCGTTGCCGAAAAGCAAACAGTCAAAATTTTGTTTTCAGACATACGCTATTGTGATGTTTTATACACGGTACACAAAACAATTACATACAGTACACAACACTCTGAGAGTTTAGGAAACATGCATTTAAGATCTTCGGAACAGGGAATTCAGCCGGGTGGCTGGATCTGGTCGAGAGACCAGGGAGTCAGTCTGAGAGACTAGGAGATTCAGTCTGAGAGGCTGGGAAGGTAGTCTGAGAGACTAGGAGATTCAGTCTGAGAGGCTGGGAATGTAGTCTGAGAGACTAGGAGATTCAGTCTGAGAGGCTGGGAAGGTAGTCTAGTGGGACTAGGAGATTCAGTCTGAGAGGCTGGGAGGATAGTCTAGTGGGACTAGGAAGTTCAGTCTGAGAGGCTGGGAGGATAGACTAGTGGGACTAGGGGAATTACTTGATTGCTTATTGGTGACTAACATGTTTATTTGATTATATGATTGATTATTTGTGCATGTATGTGTTTATTAAAGGTCATCACGTAGGAACCGCGAATATTAACTCGGGCACGCACTATTATCCATATTGTCTATGATAGTTTAACATCCCGAGCAGGCAGCCTACGCATAACAAAACGCTAGTGCACGAGAATACATGGAACTTAAATCTTACGTCAACGGATGTCGGGGTACATCACATTCTACGTGGAACACAACGCTAGTGCACAGGTATACGTGAAACTTAAGCTATACATCAACGGAGGTTGAAGTGCGACACATACAACTATCGAGGCGAGGCCTTTGAAAAGACACGATGGCGCAATTCAATGACGATGCTAGATTCCTGTCAGCAGGAGAACTAACGAGCAGGAAACGACAACTTCTCACGCGATCCGGCAACGACACGAATCACGCCAGGGAGGAGACGAATGTCTCCGCATTTCTCCCCCCCCCCCCCACCTAACTAACGACGAATACGCTATGTTCGACATTCCATGGTAATGTCACCTAACAATTGGTCGTCACACGAAACCCCAGGTAAAGTCCTCAAATTTCTTTTATTGAAATTTCGAATTTCACACTTACTGAGTAGATTTTCTTATCTCTACTCCTCTTAATGGTCATTGTATCACGATCATTTCTTTACAAGTTACATACATGGTTTTTCGTTGTAACCATGCCTAAAGTTTTCTTGTCAATACATATATTTATTGTCGGATTGCGCTAAAACCAAGTTCGACTGTTTGAACTTCTGCATTACACATACTCAATTCAAGATACCATATGATGTATTGAAGACATCGTATTCAAATTCGTTTAACAAGAGTTTCATTGGTTCCGAGTCGTAGTAGACTTGTTTGGTCTATGACTCCAATAAGTCATTTGTTGATTTCGACACCTTGTGGTGGTGTATTCATTAACTTGAAGCTTGCGCTAAACTCGTTTACGCGTCTCATGCACGGATTTAATTATTTCTTTATTAATTTGTTTTAAATCCGCTTTGAATTATCATATTAAAGCAGTCTTAACACAATCGTGTGTTAAGACAATGGTACACAAATTCATTTCATATTCCGGTGTACCTCATAACGGTTCTTTCAACATCGATCGAATACGTTGCGACATTCATTGCTTCTTCACCTTCGATCGAAAACATTGTTTCATTGATGTTCTATTTTCAATTGAAAATCCTATGATGTCATTTAAAACAAACTTTCAAGATTCACTTTATTGCGCTTTCATTTGACTTCAAACACGGTGAATTTGTTGGGTCACCACTATTATTGAATCATTTGAATCACTACGACACCTTGTGGTGTCAGCACAAACTTGTAGCTTGGGCTAATCATGATTGAACGTTTCATGCAAAACACAGGTGATACTTGTTCGATCACCCCTATTTTTTAATTGTTCCATTCATTGCGACACCTTGTGGCGTCGGTATAACTTGCAGCTTGCGCTGATCACGATTGAGCGTTTCATGCAAACTAGTACATTTGAGGTTGTTGATTCTAAGTTCATCCAGTGGATGTTATTGCTTCTAGAACTCATTTACATGTTATAAACGTTCATATGGAATTCGATTGGTCAAAGTTCCTGTTCATTGTTGGATCCTTGTTAACTTAGTCGCACTGGTGACTGTATCATTACGTCTCGTTTCCTTTTACATCAATTACTGAGACACATTTCTTTTAAGCCGATGGGTTCTTATTGTTGAGGAATGTCATTAAATTCACCTGATTCGAATAAGTCTTGTTTCTATTACGCGGTCATTCACTTTGTTATTATTCGGACTTACCAGCGAACAACATAATTCTGAGGAGATAACATAGTCTAAATTTCGAGGACGAAATTTCTGTAACAGGGGGAGAATGTGAACACCCGTGATTTATGCCACCTAATTTCGTGATTAGCAGATAATTAACGCAATAATAAATAGTGTTACGACGCAAATTAACTTAATTAGGCCTTTGAAGTGCCTAGGAACGCTTATTCGACTCTACAGTACGCGCATGAAGATTCGCGTGGAATTTACGAAACATCAAATGACAACGGACTGAAACCGTATGAAACACTGACAACACTGACAAATATGGATGTTACATGAATAATTTATGCTTATGGAGTATGGGTCACGGTATCGGGTCTCGTAGGAATTACGAGCTACTTACACACGAGATGGGCTTGTGGGCCTGGGCCCAAGCCCAAAACCCACAAGCCTAAACCCGCACATAATATATTAGATATATTAAGATCTCTAGAAGATCTACTCAAAACTTATAAATCTATATAAAATCTTGTGAATCCCTTCAAAATCTATCCAAAATCTTCATGAATCTTCTCAAAGATCATATTAGATCTCATCCACCTTTATAAAAGGGACTACCCCCTTTATTTTTGAGCAGGCAAGTAACCACACACACAAATAGACAATTTCACTCATTTACCCTCTATCTCTCCCTCTCGATGATATACACAGACAAACCAAGTTCACATGAAACCCTCCATCTTCAAAGAACAACATACACACACACAAAATCCATGCTCTCCCTCTCCCTTCTCGGTGAACCCACAGCCGGCTCCTCTTCTTCTCCGGTTGCACACGACAGCACCCCCTTGATCCAGAAACGGACCGCCACCACCACCACCGTCCGGTGGTGGCGCGACTGCGAGACAGAAGAGAGAGAGACATCAAGGGAGATCGGGAGAAAGAAGGAGGTGACGGAGCGACTGAGGTGCCGGCCACCATACGCGGCGGCGCGTGATGGTGACGGTACGGTGGTGGTGCAGCGGTGCGACACAAAGAGACAGAGAGAGATCGAGATGAGAGAGAGATGTCGAAGAGAGAGAAACGGTGGCGCGTGGTAGCATGTGGCGGCGCGTGACGGCGTGGTGTGACAGAAATCGGTGTTGCAGAACCAACGGGTTCTGTCCGGTAAATAGACTTTAACCGTCATTTTCTTTTGATCTGTTTCGGTCCAGATTTCGCGGCTCAGTCGGTTCGAGTTTTGGTTCGGTTTGTTTTGGCTCGAGGTACAAACTTGGTTTTGGTTCAAGAGGTGATTCAGTTCGAGACGGGTTTTGGGTGACGTCTCGGTTTGGGTTCGAGTCTCGGGTCAGACACAGTCGGGTCAACAGGTTCGGTTCGGTCAGTGGTTCGGGTCAAGCGGCTTCGGGTCAGACTCAACCTCTGTTTCGGTTGACTCGGTCAAGCAGAGTCAACTCAGTCAACAGATGGGTTCGGGTCAACACGGGTCTTGGTTCAGTTCAGATGGCTCGAGTTTCGCGGCGCGGTCGGTTCAGGTCAACTTAGCGAGTTGACTCAGTCAACTCAGCCAGTCAACACAGTTGACCCGGTCAAACTCGGTCAAACTCAGTCAACTCAGCGAGTTGACTCGGTCAGCTCGGCTTTCGACACAAGAAGATGGTAAAGATTTTACGGCACAATACATTTCATTATTCTTATAATCTTATTTATTTCGTGAACGAGCTCGAACCGATACAAACTAGTGCTTAATTTACATTTTGTCGCTTTTACGAAAATTATACATATTGATATTGAGAATATTGTTGAGTTTGACAAAATATATTGACACGTGGTTGTCGGGGGCGTCCAAAAACAGAGGAAACTCTGCCCGTTTTTCGAGAAAATCCGCAAACACAAAAGGCGTTTTATTATCGGATTCAAATAATCTTTTACAAAGACGACAATTTGGATATTATTTCGATAATGCTTTTATAAAATAAAACATGAAATAATATTTTCAATTCTTTTATTACTTTCGACAATCCTTTCAAGTATCAAACAATACGAAATCTTTTCGTAAACTTGAATATAGTTTATATGCTATTTCAAAATATCAAACGACACGACGAGTCGGAAATTTATTTACAACAAATAAATATAATTATTATATTTATTATAAGCTTCGGAATTTCGACAACTCCTTTATAAAGTCAATATAATTATTTATATTGTTTCAAACGCCGAACACACATTCGTTTATAAAAATAAATATAGTTATATATTTATTTTCAAACACGACAATCCGACGATTCTTTCATGAATATGACTATTTATATTCACGTCAAACGCCTAAATGGCATAGACATACACTTTGATAAATATCATACGAGACGTATATACGATACGAATTGGTTATACGTTTTTGTAGGATCGCGTGCTGACCCGAACGAGTCAATCGGAGGCGTTCTAATCCGTTTCAGGTGCGGAATAACAAGAAACGAACACGAAAAACAGCTTGTTCTACTAAATCTTGCCTTGTATATTGATTTTACACTGATTACAATTCAATCGGCACTTCGGCAGCAATTCGGTACCGGAAACAAGACTTTTCTACTGATTTCGCTTATGAGTCTTTATATAGGGTAGGGGATTTCGCTCATATGGACATGATGTCCATAAAAGCGAAATCACCTTGACATAAAAGCGAAATTACAAAGTTCAAATAAGCGAAATCACAAATTATAACAATCTGACTTTAATTTCTTTGTCTTTTTGTGAGGTGATGTCATTGATGATATCATCTTGATGATGTCATCATGACATCATGCTTGACCATAACCGCAACGAACCCGAGACTCGATGTAAGACGAAGTCGACAGATGAATGCACTAACAGACTCCCCCTCAGATGTTGACGAGTCTTAAGTGTCGAGTCTTTTCATCTTCAGTCTTTATCAGTCTTCGTGCTTCCTTCACTCTAACTAGCTCTATCCTATCTCCAATTCTCTTTCAGGATCTTTGACTCCTAGCTCTTGCATCTTCAGACTCTCTTTCTCTAACAGACTCCCCCTCAACTTGTACTGGGATCGTAGTCTGACTTTCACAGATTCAGGTATCGTAACCTGATTCACCTGCATATTCTCTACCCAACACATAAGTTTCATAAAAGATAAGATATAACAAATTTAGAAACTCTGCTAATCACTTGAAGATACAACCCTGAATAAAAAGATTTATTATGTCAATTTCTGATGAACCACAAGAATGATTATCATTATCATTTCACACATTTTCAAACAAACTTTCCCAAACCTGTTCGTCATGCTCAGCACTCGGAATTTTGAAAATCAACTTTTCAACATCAGTCGTCTAAAATCTTTTTATTTTCGAAATTTTATGCTAAAACACACCGAAAATCTTTTTGGATTTTTTAAAATAACCGAAATGAAATGCAGTAAGGAAATATTTACATACAATATTTTTGTGAGTTTGCGTAAGAGGATCATATCAGTTTATGAGACAAATCACCAACACCATTAAGCTACATTTCATTTTAAGCTCTAAATGATTCACTTAGATTGTCAGTATATTGATCCACTTAAATTTTCACACAAAGTTCAATTGATCCGAGATACGAGATTAATGTTTTAAGCTCTTGAACTTATTCGTGTGTCCCACTACTTGAATATACTTCCGTATCCAGATCCCAATATTCAATCTTACAGGTGAGTATACCACAGATGATATCTGTAAGGGAATAAATTATAGTGCGAGGGCCGTGAGAGCTCAGGTCGATCTTTCGATACGCAGAGAGATGACGGCTTCGAATTTTGGCGGGTCCCCTTTAGAGGATCTTTTGCATTACAACAGCAGCGACTATCAATTTTATTGTTTCATCAGCTTGCTGAGGGCGATGCTATGTTTCAAGCATTTGCAGAAAGCATTATCCGGGGACTAGGTCAGAAATTTCTTTCAGCAGAAGTCCCGGGATAATACCCCAGATATCACTGAGCATAAAGACCTAGTATCTCAGAATAAGGGACCTTTCAAACAAGATTTCAGGGGTTACCTATATATCCAAGTTTGTGTTAACCCACAGAACAAGCAAGTTTGAAATTTATGTTTATATCTCGTCACAATTTACTAAATGTGTAAAAACCTACTGGCATATCCACAGTGAGATCGTTTATCACTATTTAACTTTTCATTTCTTTAGCATGCCGTGATCGTCCACTGATGTACTATCATTTCCTCTTTTATACAACAAAACTCATTTTTCATTTTATCATGTTTTTGTATTTTTCAAATTTTCTAATGTTTTTGGATTTTCTGAAAATTTTACTCCCCCTAAAATGCAAACACATTTTAGGAAATTTGAAAACAAACTATACAATAAAGTGACAACCGATATCAAATCACTTCAAATCGCCATCTACTTGGCATAAACAATCAGAACTCCCCCTTACAACAAACTATTTTCCCATTGTGATTTCAAAACACTTAAGTTTGTTTTAATCAAATGGTTTTTCCGGAAAATAAATTTGATTTTACCAATTATAGATTAGGGGTTCATCACTTTGTTCATCAAATACCACTTGTAAGTATGGTCCAATCAAGTTCAACTTAATGACCTTGATTAACCATTTGTCAATGAAAACCTCTTTCAATCACTTACAAATTTACTCATCAACTATAATCACTTACACATCAAAATATAACAATTTAAATATACCACCTGTACTTTACCAACTTTACCACATGTAGGATCAATTGCTAAGAAAGATGCCGATTCCTGTTCCACTCTTACAAACCTGGGAGCTCCGGCAAGTCCGGAAGTTATGGTGAAAATGCTGTCACCCAAGCTTGACCAGCCTTGGGTGATTTTGATGACAAACATCTGTCCCACCAACATTTTGATTTGTAAAATTCTTTAGCATCCTTCACTTTTCTGTAAACCATCTTTCCAAAAATATGTTTAACATTTCCATTGAAAGCCTTCTCAACATCAAATTCTCCCTTATCAGCGAAGAATTGATTTGAGATCTCTACCTTTCCCACTTTTTTCATCAAATTTTCTTTTGTCAATGATGGAAAGTTTTCCTCGTTCATCTCAGGAACGGAATTATCAACCTTTTTCTCAACACATGACTCCTCTGATTTTATGGAATCAGATTCATTTTCAGAATTACCCTCAGATTTAACCACCCACTTTTGCTTGTTCATATCACCTTTTCTTTTGTAAAAACGTTTTGAACTTTCTCCTTCCTCAGAAGTAGAATTTTCAAACTTTTTAACATTTTTCACAGGTTGTTCTTTCTTATCAACACAAGTCTTTCTCAAACCAAAGTTAGAAGAAACTTCCTGTTTTTGATAGTTGGTCTTGGGGCAATTCCAAGCTATATGTCCAACTTCTTGACATTTGAAACAGGTTCTTCTGTCAACTCTTTCAGCAAACCTTCTCACATTCTTCTTCACTTCAGCAAGAAACTCCTGGTTTGACTGTTTCCAGAAAGGTTTCTTCTGTTCCTCTTCACAACTTCCACCTGTAACAAATGTTGTTTTTGGTTTATATTTTTTCTCATTTTTATAGTTTTCCTGGGGAGTGAAACCTAATCCATTCTTTTTGTAATTACGGTTATGATTCAGTTTCTTTCGATAACCTGAACCAGAACTGTAACCTTTTTTCTTGTTCAATCTCTGTTGAACTCTTGAAGTGTACTTTTTAGGTTTTTCAGCAAGATTTAAATCTTTTATTTCAGAAATATTAATTTCTGTTAGTTTGAAAACTTGTTTGATCATTTCAGTTTTAACACTTCTTATTGGAAATTCCTCATCAGAATATAATTTGTCTGAATCATACAAAGTATAAGCTACTTTGATTGACCCGTCATTCAAATTAGATTTTGATAAAAGAAATTCATTATCATAAACCCTTTTGACCGGCGAACTCGGACTCTTTTCTGACAAACTCGAACTCTCAGATTTAGACTCCGACTTTGACTCTTCATCCGTATCTAACACCTGATCGACAACTTTCTTTACTAACTCAGATTCATGATCAGTGTCAGACGCTGTGAATGTAACATCAATATTGTCTGGTAATTCATCAATGATTTCAGACTTTAACTTGATGTTGACTGCCTTTTTTAGACGCTCCTCATTAGGATTCCTGGGAGAATAAGTTTCATGGATCGGGGGCGGACATCTGTTATACTTGACACTTGGTTTCTTACCAGTATCAGTATCTTCAATCTTTTTATCCATGAATGCTTCCAGACCTGCAACAGTAGGATAAACACGATCAATCAGATAATCACAAGTAGTGTAACTCAATAGTAATCGTTTAATCCTTTCACTCTCAATTTTCTCAAGTTCCACATCTTTCTTCAACTTAGCACAGTCTTCAATATAATCATTGATGACGCTTTGCTTTGTCATTAATGTTGCACTCATTTTATCCATCGCCTTTTCGATTTCTGAATTTGTCTTTTTCAGGCGATCAACTGTGTTGTTCAGCACATCATAGGACTCTTTAATGTACTTCACATCAGACAACAAATCTTCTTTTATCTTCTCTAACTCAGCAATCTTCTTATCTTTCTTCTCACAAGCTTTGCAAGATTCTTTACAATTTAGACAAGGTTTAATGATTTCGCCTATCTTATCAACCTCAACAATTTTCTCAACTTCTACGATCTTTTCTACTTCAACAATTTTCTCTACAATCTTTTCAACCACTGGTTCTTCAGATTCTATTTCAGCTTTCTGTCCCTCAGTTTCTTTTGTTGAGCTTTCTTCAACTTCCGCTTTCTCAGTTTCTACTTTTGCTTCCAACTCATGTTCTTCAATTTTCTGAATAAACTGTGCCAGATTCATGTTTTCATGTTTTCTCATATGTTTTACAATCAACAAATAAGTTCCCCATTTTTGCTGTGGTAATGCATCAGCAAGTTTATCAATCCATTCATCATTGTCTTTCTTAATGTTCAATCTTCCCATTTCTACGACTAAATGGCAATATCTATCAATGGTCATCTTTGTTGTTTCATGGTCAAAAGCTACAAACATGTCAAATGACTTCTTCAACAACTCCTTTTCCATGTTTCAAAGTCAAGGCTTCACAAACACAAATTTTCTTGTTTTAAAAATATTGTTTTCAAACAAGCTGTATCACCTTATAAAACACCTGACAATCAAACAAACAAAAAACACAATCAGTTTAAACGTTTGTCAATTAATTGAATAAGACTGGTACCCAAACTGGTGATTTTCTGTGTGAACTGAACGTTGACCAACTGTGCGGACTGCTATGACCCAAATCGTTTTCAAACGACTTGACTCTTTGAAACTTTTGAACTTCAGACTGTACGAACTGATAGAAACCACGACTCAAACCACGCGACCTGAGTACACACCGTGCTAAGTGAACATATTTGATGCGAACGGATTTTAATGTCAAACCACACAACCTGTAAATTCTATTCAAACAATTTGAACTAAAATCACACACGACTCGATCAACTAACACATATAAACTCAAATTCTCAAATGGTAAAACTTTAGATGGGCCGTTGTAATAATATTGTGCTGAGATTATTATATCATATGGGCTATGCAAACAAAACTATTTTAATTGTATCAACACAAAATCAAGTCTGATGTCTCGTGAACTAAAATGCTGTCTTATGTAATTAATATCAACTTTATTGAGCCTCACAACTATAATGGTCGACACATTTACTAGGATTTCAATTGAACTATTGAATCAACTACACCCACTAAGCCGACACACTATTAGTAATTCAAATTGTTTAATAACCAGCTGACACCTTTATCACCTTTCACATGCAAACCGACTTACACTTTAATTTTCAATACATGGTTCGATTAACTGGACAAATATGCAGTTTACTTTAATTGGGCCGCTTGGTCTTGAACTTATCCAACTAATTCAAAAACTTGATTACGCCGACAACACCCACTAAACTGACAACATATGTTTGCTATTTGAATCGATAACTAAAACAAATCAACAACTCGTGAATGCTTTAATGTAACCTGACACAAGCACATGATTCCATTTCTCAATTAAATGTGACCTGACAAACTTGTATAATGTTTCACACATAATCAATGTATTCACATGATCACATATTCCAACCAACTGACAACTTTGTTTTACGTTTTTCAAAATCAGTGACACATAAGCGAAATCAGAAGTGCCTTATAAGCGAAATCTGATAATTGGTGACACAAAAGCGAAACCAGGTCTATGAATGACAAATGAGCGAAATTAGGATTATGTTTGTGACAAATGAGCAAAATCAGGTGGTCATAAAGGCGAAATCAGCAAACGTCCATAAAAGCGGAATCACTTCGGACATCAATTTGGACCACTTTTACTTCGAATTTCAGTCTCAAACGTTCAAGGGTTTGTCATTGTCCAAAGTTCTATGATCTGTGAAATTTTGGTCCGATTCTAACCGTGAAATCTTCCCGAACTTGTAAAAGAAGGTGTAGAAGATAGAAATAGAGATGAAAACAAGCTGAAATATGCAGAACTCCTCGTCCTGAGCTCTGATACCACTTGTAGGATCGCGTGCTGACCCGAACGAGTCAATCGGAGGCGTTCTAATCCGTTTCAGGTGCGGAATAACAAGAAACGAACACGAAAAACAGCTTGTTCTACTAAATCTTGCCTTGTATATTGATTTTACACTGATTACAATTCAATCGGCACTTCGGCAGCAATTCGGTACCGGAAACAAGACTTTTCTACTGATTTCGCTTATGAGTCTATATATAGGGTAGGGGATTTCGCTCATATGGACATGATGTCCATAAAAGCGAAATCACCTTGACATAAAAGCGAAATTACAAAGTTCAAATAAGCGAAATCACAAATTATAACAATCTGACTTTAATTTCTTTGTCTTTTTGTGAGGTGATGTCATTGATGATATCATCTTGATGATGTCATCATGACATCATGCTTGACCATAACCGCAACGAACCCGAGACTCGATGTAAGACGAAGTCGACAGATGAATGCACTAACAGTTATTTTCATACAAACTTTTGAACATGCACGTACGATTTCTCGAGACAACTAACGCGATTATAACAATATATTTATATACTTTTATATAAATATTCATATATTTTAAATCTCTCGAGAACTAAGTCTTTACAAAACTTATTAAACTATTACCGACATTAGGCGAAACCTAACGAGTATAATTTATTGTTACTATTAAGTTATCAATTTACCGTTGAATCGTTCGGTTAACGATTCGGTAGAGCTCAGACACGTAGTTTAGCTACGTTTATATTAGAAACTTATTAGATATTCCGTGTTAGGAATATTGTAGAATGCACGCTAGCGAGTCTCGTCTTGGAAACGACATCACGAAGTCGTATTTAGCTAGCTTTGCACAGGAATATTCAGGCGAGTTCATAACCCCCACTTTTTACTGTTTTACATTTTTGTAAATGTTTTCGAGGTGGAAAGACATGCACGTTTTGCAAAAACATACAAAGTTTTGAACTAACGCAAAACTCGTATTTCTAAATCATATTACGGAGGGATTTCGAGGAACACAAATGAATTACGAAAGGTTTATGCTAAACATACCGGTTTTTACAAAACAAATGCTTATTTTCGAAATGTGAATAATTTTCGGTCAGGGTGACCAGGGATTTGGTCGGGGAGACCAGGGATTCGGTCAGGGTGACCAGGGATTGGGTCGGGGAGACCAGGGATTTTCATACATGCAGACATATTACAAAAGGATTACAGACATTTTTTATACATGGTATGGTTAGCTTAAGGAGGGTTAGAACGTACAGATCATGTGAGTGGGTAGGCGTAACTTGAGATCATTAATCCTCATTGTAGGACCGAGGGACAGGAGCGGTAGATCTATCTGGGTGTAGCGAGCCCAGCCCCCAGGCCAAACAGAACGGACCCCGGGGTGACTTTGTGCCCGACGCATAAATCCGCTAGGTTTGAGTCTTCCTACTTACACTTCACACATATCAATGGCCTTGTAAACCATTGGTGATCTCTTTATTTCCTTATTTGCTACATACCAGGGACATATATACTTACGAAACTACTTGTTCATACAAATTAAATACCATGTTTTATACAAAATTCAAAGCATAGGATTATGCGGGTATGGAGTCAAAGTCAGGGTGGGCATTGACGGTTATGCGAACATTACAAATACATGGTTTTTATGAACATACTGTGTTACAAACACAACGTTTCCATATAACTTGGCAAGAAAATGATTTTTAAATTCGTTTTCTCAATACTATTTCAAAAACCGGTTACTCCAAAGATTTATTTCAAATCTTTCACAACTCAAAAGATTATTTCAAATCTTTTACAAACAAACTATGAACTCGCTCAACTTTATGTTGATTTTTCGCATGTTTCTTTCTCAGGTTACTTTTCTAAGACAAGGCACGGTTGGAATAGGAGAACCATGAAGAGTCAAGTACTTAGTGGGCGTTCAATTTCTAAAAGACTTAGCTTATTTGCTTCCGCTGTGCAATGAAGATACCAGTCCAGTCACGCCAGCTCTGATAATTTCGGGGTGTGACACTTTCCCAGTCTCTAAGACTAATTCCCTGGTCTCTAAGACCAACTAATCCTCCCCAGTCTCTAAGACTGATCCTCCCTCAGTCTCTATGACTGATCCTCCCTCAGTCTCTAAGACTGATCCTCCCTCAGCCTCTAAGACTGAATCTCCCTCAGCCTCTAAGACTGATCCTCCCTCAGTCTCTAAGACTGATCCTCCCTCAGTATCTAAGACTGATCCTCCCTCAGCCTCTAAGACTGAATCTCCCTCAGCCTCTACGACTGAATTATAAACATAAATTTTAAAATGTGTATTTGAGCCTTTTGTTTGTAAAAATGTATGTTCCCTGGATCTGGACATTTTGTGTATGCAATGAAAACATGTCGTAAAACGTTTTCGTGAGAGCCCTGATAATCGTAGTCTAGACTCGAGAAAGAATCCTAGTTCGCTACAATCGAAGCTCTGATACCAAGCTGTCACACCCTGACTTTTGCGGAAGCGTGATTATGGTGTGACTTTCTTGTTATCATTGCATTCAACCATATCAAACAACTATATGATAAAACCAAAGATTTGTCATCCATAGAATGAGTTTAAAACACAACAACATTGTCTAAAACGTAGACTTCAATTTCAAGTTTTACAAACCATATGAATTGTGTAAAAGTTCACTAAGGATTCGTCAAAAGATATTAGTTGTAATCATGGCTTGGAAGACGTGTCTCGACCAGGAATAAGACACACTGACCAAACCCAAAGACCATGGATGACATCTTTATTTCAAACACAGCATAAAAACTTTCAACGCCTGCTAGATCTAGTTATTAGTTCCCTGAAATACATGTAGTTTAAAAACATCAACAAAAGTTGAGTGAGTTCATGTGTTTTGTATGTATGCACGTGTCGTTCTTGAAAACTTTTGTAAGTATGTATGTATATCGGTGTATACTTATATGAAGCAATAAGGAGAAATAGATCAATTAATGTGTAGCTAATACATTTAAAGTGACATGGCATAGGAAGTACTCAAACCTGTATGCGTATTTCGTACCGGCCCCTCCGGCGGAACGACATAGTCACCACATGCGGCCACTCGCAGGCCCATGGGTGGGGCTCGCAACACCCAATAGATCTATCACTCATTCCCCTCGGTCCTTATACAAGGATTAATGGTCTTAAGCTAATGGCCTACCCATTCACGTGATCTAACAGTAACTTTCCTTAGCTAATCATACCATGGTAATTGTTTGTAAGCAGTATGTAACATGTATTACACCCCCGAAGTATAAAACTGAAAACAGTTAAGAGAAAAGGGGGACATGAACTCACTGTATTGCGTCTTCGTATCCAATGTAACTCGAAGCTTCCTCTAGAACGCACGACTACCTACAGGCGTACTACGGTCCATTAGACGAGCAGGTCATGCCTTGTCTTAGTATTGATTAATGCCTTTGAGTTACGTTTTAAAGTGTTTTCAATATGTTTGTAATAATACTTCTCGAGTATTGTTATTCGCATTTCCTTCCCAAGGATGGGAGTATCTCATACTTGTGTATTCGTATTCTTGTGTTCGTATAACTTGCCATGTATTGGCGTCGTATCCCGGTGTAGTATTCCAAATAATAATATGCCAATATATTCTCAATATATTACTTCAAAACAATATATTTTCATGTCTCACTTGGAAAATATTTATAAACTTATTTTGTCCAAATTAATGCATTTCAATAAATTACATATTTTTCCCAAAAATATTATATTTCTTAATAAACCCAAGAAAATATATTTTTATCTCCCAAAAATAATATATTTTCTCCTTGTCCAAAAATAATGATATACTTGGTAATAGAAACCATACTTTCACTTCTTTTGTATCCAAAATAACGTTTACCATAAATATATTGTAATGGTATTATGTGCGTAACTTAAATATTTATTCCTTGTGATTTTTGGTATTATTTTGGAGTTTTTATTTCCATGGTATTTGTTAAGTTATATTATTTTACCCTAAAATAATATAACTACTCCACAAAGTAGACAAATATTCACACAAGTGTCTTAGTATGAAATATATATTCTAAATATATATTTACCCATTTTATTTACAGAAACCAACCACCGGTACTTTGTGTTTTTGTAACAAAACCTATGGCGAAGTTTATTTTGGAAAACAAGGTTGAAACATATTTGCAAACACTTGTTAGAAAATAATTTCTAAGTGTTCGAATTTTTAGGAAATTTTGCCATAGTTTCCTTTGTAAATGGAGGTGTCCATACTAATAAGCATATCATTTTCTTTTCGAAAATTCATTCCAACAATCAACAACCATACTCTAAGCAATATTGCAATTATCCAGTGCAGAGACTACTCCATTTACAATTCAACATGAACTTGATTTTTCACAAAAACGCGTAGTAACTCGGTGAAGTGTTTAGTGGGTTTAGTTACCCTCCAAAGTGTGTTTACTTTTGTTAAAATTTCATTCTCGGGATTGTTAGATGTTCACAACTTGTGAATATATTATTACAAAAATATTTGTCTACAATATTTTCTTGTTTTACTAGTATCCATATACTTATTTCTTTCCAAAAATAGTGTAACAACCATGATCTCTCAAAAGTCGTCTTTTAACTTTGGTTTGTTTAGAAAAACCATTCTCAAGACTTGGATTTACAAGATTACTAGTTCACTTGGTTTATTATTTTTCAAGAAAATCATTCTACTTTCAAGTTCATGTCTTCACTAGTGGATGATTATTTCATAAAAGCACATAATCATCCTTAACTTGTTAAACCATGTTTTTAATCATACTTTAACAAGTTACATATGATGATTAATCATCATATTACTAGTAATCACCAAGTAACATCATACATATTCAAAACAACATCATACTAGCATTATTTCATCATGTTTCATCTTATTTCATCTTAAGTAAAGCTTTATGTTAATGATTTATGTGTATGTTCATTTAGTGTTCATATGATTTACATCATGTAACATCTTTTAACCAAGCAAAATAGAAGTAAATAAGGGTTAAGATGATCTTACTACTAGCTTCAAGCTAGGGATGTTTCAAGGATAGAAAACAAGTGGATAAAAGCAATCCATGAAGGTCCTTCAACTTCCGAAAGCTCCAAGCTTCCTAACTTAGCTTCTTACAACTTAGAACAAGCTTGGAATTATTGTAGGATGGATGAAAATGGGGATGGTATGATGATGGGGTGTGGTCGTGAGCTCCCAAGGAAGGAAGAGAAGTGTTTTTGAGTTGTGAAGATGATGAAGATACTAGTATTCTTATAACCATCAAGTTCTAATATCCAAAGGGTGTTGTGTCTAGGAAAGTACTAACAAGATGTCACACCCCGACCACGTAAAACAACAAAATGTGGCGGAAACGTCGGGGAGTGTTGTAACAGAATCATTGTTTCATAACACATGGAAATTGAAATATTGTTTTATTAAATAAAAGAGTTACAATGTCTTGACAATCAAAGAAATATAACATAAATAACTAGTCTTGCATCTTTTATTGTCACTAAGGCCCAAGTCCGCCTAAGTGTATCTTGATAAATCCTATGCATCAAATCCTGAAACACATGTGAAAATAGGTACGTCAGCATAAAAATGCATGTGAGATACATAGGTTTTGTGAAAATAGAATTCATGACTTATGTTTAAGAAAATGTTTAGTCATGAACCTTGTAATTTGCTTTGTTTTGTAAATCATTTGAAAAGCAATAAGATCAGATGATATGTATAAATATGAGAATAATGTATGGTTAAATGAATAACCAAGTAAGATGAGTTTGTATAAGATAAGTTGTTTTGTAAAACAATGTCTTGTGAAAAGTATGTTATTTGTATAAAATGTTATATGTCTTAAATTGAAATGATCAAAATAACGCTACGATATATAATACCATACAAGTACTTATATATAGGAAGTACCAGCGGCGTATCCACCATGCTTGTATCATATTACACACGCCTCGTTACTTAAATCACTTACTCAAACCAAACCACCAATGTAAATTGTTCATGTATAATCAATTGTCAAAATGTTTATGTCTAATGTAAACCATGAATTGTGTATATTAATGTCTAAATGTTTATGTCTAATGTAAATCAAGAATTGTGTATATCAATGTCAAAATGTTTATGTCTAATGTAAATCATGAATTGTGTATATCAATGTCAAAATGTTTATGTATGGTAAGTGAAATATGTCAACTAAACCATATGTAAAATGCACAAAACAAGGTATTGAAGTAAAACATGGTTTAAATCAAAGTTATGTTTTGTGTAATAAATGCATGCTATACTGATATAAACATCTATGCGGTATTGTGAAAATTCATACATCCAAGCCTTGCGACAGTCGGATAACCCTTTTAGTAAAGGTTATAAAAAATGTATTCGGATTCGGTCATTCCTTACGTCCAAACAAACCCGAGATTTCAGGAATGGGATTTGTCAAGTCCTATGGTACCACTACCTACTACCGAGCGGCATGATCGGTGTTAATGAATGTACATTGTCTCATTTAAACAAACCAAATGTCATACCAAAATGTAAGCATGTGATGAATAAAATAATGTACTAAGTATGCACACAATGGGCATACATAGCATAGAATGTAATGTAAAATAATGTACTAAGTACGCACACAATGGGTATACATAGCATAAAATGTAATGTAAAATAATGTACTAAGTACGCACACAATGGGCATACATACCATAAAATGTAATGTAAAATAATGTACTAAGTACGCACACAATGGGCATACATAGCGTGAAATGTAATGTAAAATAATGTACTAAGTACGTACACAATGGGCATACATAGCATAAAACACAATGAAATTATGTACTATAAATGTACTAATGAACATAGCAAGTATATGATGTGAAAACAGGAAAGCATGAAAGTAACAAGTAGGCACATGTGTTTCACCCCAAAATGTTTGAAAAATAGTAAAAGAGGGGTCTATGTACTCACTTGAGATTGCTTAGTAGTCCTTGAGTAACAACCAAACAATGCTAGAGATCACGGATATCAAACGGCACCTAATATAGGTAACTACATTAATAAACCGGACCTAAATCGGAAGATCGGATAGAATGAGAGCTCGTAAACCAAATGAGTATGGGAACTCATGTAGTATGGTTTAACAAAGCCTACATACTAAATGAAACCTAACCTAAGTGCTTACGACCCATTACGACCCATTTAGGTAGCTTATGCTACTTTAACGCGTCGTTCGCGTGAAACGCGTTCGGAAAGCCTAACTAGTCCTATGATAAGTAAAATATGCCTTAACATGTCTAATATTGTTACCAAATCAGTTTAGATACCAAAAGTTATGTTACATATGCTTAAAATGAATTTTGGCGTAAAAAGGGCATTTTGGTAATTTACCTAAGGCATATAAACTACCTATCATACAACTACTTAAACGAAGTGACCATAAGGTATAACCTCGGAAGGTTATTCCCTATTTACTATGGTCACCTCATGTGTTTGGTCGAATCCTAATGATCGACCAAATGGGTCGGGTTCGAAGGTATAAGCGATTTATTAGATCGCTTACCCTTACGACCCTAGACAACGTGGTAATCAGTAGGCATAGTCACAAGGGACTATAACCATAGTGATTACGCTCACGTTGCGAAGTTCAAACGAACTTCGCATTGACCATAAACTGGTCAATGCAGAAAGTCAAACAAAGATTGACTTTCGGACTCGAAAAGCAATAAAAGAACGAAGGAATACTTACAAAGGGTCCCCGAAAGCTAATCTTGATCCAAGTAGCTCAGGTATGAAACAATGGTTTCAACTTAGAGCTTCTCAAATCAGATTTTGTGGGTTTTGCAAGAAAGGGGGGTTGGGTATTTATAGTGTTTTGAGAGCCGTTAAGATCGTTTCTTGGAAACCGTGCGTTGATCTTGGCCATACACCTCAAGAACATGGTTTTACAAAACCATTTGAGCCCCCAGTATTGAGAAATACCATGTGCAAGGTGGTTTTGTGGGTAATACAGCTGTTAACAGCCTGTTTAAACATTGAATCTGGTCTGGGAGTCTAACGCGGGCCGCGTAAGAGATCACCCTAGGCTTACGCGGGCCGCCTAGGCCTTCTGATCAGAAACCAAGTTTCAAAAATGACAGTTTTGGTCCCTGTTGTGTTTTAAGGCCATTTCCGGCACTTCTAAGGCCCGTCAAGCCAACTTTAAGGCCCTAAAATGATGCCTAAACATTGTGGACATGAAACATGCTCAAAAATATGTCGGATGATGGTTCGTTTGGTCGTACGAACGCGATGTTTGCTTAATTACGACGAAATGCGCATAAGCACGAAAAAGAATCCAAATTGCGCGACGAATGGATTTTTCTCATGCCAAACACTAAAATAAAATATTTTAGTGCTTACATAAATTTTTGGATGTCTGGATGTATTCGGAACGCAAGATATGCGCGAAAGTGCAAACTTGTGCACTTTTTGACGCTTTTAGTCCCTAAATGACCCAAAAGTTTATTTTAGCACACCGAACCCCTCAAAGCCTATTTCTAAGCTATGTAAAGGATATTTATGGTACGTTTAACTTATGGTCATGTTCCAGAATGTCTGTTACAGTTCAAATTGGCATACTTTCACAGTTTGTCAAATTTAGTCCCTGTAAGCGAATTAACTTGATTTTGCCATACCAAAGCCTTCAAAACTTATTTCTAAGTTATGTAAATGTTATTTAGGGTATGTTAAGCCTATTTCACTATTCCGGAGTGTTCGTTGCATTAAACTGGTTATATTTACGCATTCAGTGCGCGTATAACCTTCCAGAAAGTGATTTAAAGCTTGAAATCGAACAAAAATTGATATGTGCAAATGATACACATATTTGTACAAATCCCAAGTAGGAAATCCAATATTTCATTGGTTTGGTATTTTTTTGATGGTCGCAGTGACCCAGGTGTCACAGTCTCCCCTACTTCAGGAAATTTCGTCCCGAAATTTATTTAGAGGAAACTTGTGAGAGCTTGAAAAATGAAGTTGAAAAGATCGAACAACATTGGTTAGGGTTCTGAACTTCTAGTAATTTTAATAACATCATGCTTGCAATGTAAGAGGGATACTTATATACAAGTATATGAAGCGTCATTGGTGCGTCCACCGTACCTCCATTACATCGTTCTCATTTTGTTATTGTTGTTACTATCGGTTCTTACACATAATAAATCTTACTGGGTTTCTGTGCACTAAATTTCATAATTATGTACGCGTCCATAATTAGTCAATTCCTTGCATAGTTCACACAATCTATTTCATAATGTGTAGGAGAAAACCAAATGAACAAACCTGTGATGAGTGTGACTAGACCACCATAGGGTCCCTTTTATTAAATCAATAAATGATTTTAATAGACAACCAAGGAGTCTTTTTAGCTTATATCATCACATGTCATTCTTAACCAGATTTTTGAATCAATCTTTTTTACTAGACCCCTAAAAGGGTCTCTTATGAAACATGGAATGGTACTATATAACCCAAGGGTCTTAACTATTACATAGAAGCCCAATAAGGATTTAAGGTAGTACCTTTTTAAATATCCTACTACGAATCCCTCATATGAAGATATGAAAGATTCTACGAGGATTTGGATAACGAATACCCAGAGTATACAAAAACACAAAATGCATAAAAGAAAACACAAGATGCATAAACACATAGTCATATAACCACAAGGATTGTTTATCTAGATCTTTAATTTGTTAATTTGTTTAGCTAACAGAGCACATGTATTTAAAGCACACTAGGAATCCATCTCGTGGATTTCATTTGGTACTTTAAACATTATCAAGAATCTAACTATAAAGATAGAAAGATTTTTAAAAGAAAAAATCGATTTCGATTATAAGGAACCGAAATGTTCGAATTTAGGTACATAAGGAATCCAATTAAGGACTCTGATTTGAATGATAATCATCCACAAGGGTCTAAATGTGAAGATAAAAAGATCCCATATGGATTTTAGAAGTTGAAGATGTTTTGAAACCTTGCACTTGATGTGCTTAGGTTAAAACATGAAGTAAAATGCTTATGAAGTTGAGATGTTAGATATGTCAAGGCGACATATGAAGCAGAATTTGAAGGTTAAGTCAATGTATGAGAAAAAAATATTTTGAAAACTATGCATGGGGTTTCTTTTAAAAATGTGTTTAATATTTTTGAAACCTTATATATAATACTTTTGAAATCATAAAGTAGGTGTATTAGGTAAAAATGTTTTAAAATTATGCGAGATGAATTTTGAAATTATGTATATGGTTTTTGGAAAACATGAATGATGCTTTTGAAATCATGCACTTGATAAGAAAATATATTGTATTAATAACAATTTGAAATCATGAAGGTTATTTTTGAAAACATAGACAATGTTTTTGAAATCATGGAGGTTGTTTTGAAAAACTTATGTTATGCATGTTGAAAACTCAAAACGTAATGGGTATGAGATTTGAAAATATCCTTAGTTATCTAACCAAGGATTCAAAGGCACAGATGTGCAGAAGCAGATTACTCATAATGTCACTTTACTTTCTGTACTTCGTATCTTAGAATGAAACAAGTACTTAGAATTTTTTTCCAAGGGAATCATGAGCAAACGCAAGAATGGGAAAATTCGCAAGAGTAGTTTGCAAGGAATATAGTTCCTTGATGTAGGTATCATAGGAAAAGTCATACACACATGTAACTACACTCGTATATCAGAATTGTGAACAATAATTTATTTATAAACAAAACAGATTGTTTCACATTACAAGAAAATAGAAGAACAAAAGCATAAGACAACAACATCTTCTAGTCAGCCAACTGCTCATCCGTGGGTTGGATTTGCATTAGCAAGCATTGGGCAATCCCTTAGGAAATGGCCCATCTCGCCACAGTTATAGCAAGACCCTTGTGAGAAACGAGCTTGAGCAGAGTCGGCTTGTGGTTGATTTGGACCACCTTGGTTCGGGTTACATCGACAAGCACTTGCCAGGTGACCAACTCGCCCACATGATGCACACAGACGACAAGGTAAGTGAGCTTGGTGATGCCCATTACATTTGTCGCATATTGGTGTCGTTCCCTTGTATTGCTTCTTAGCAGGTGGTGTTGCCACCCGGATGGGTCCTGTTTGATTTGGTACTACTGTAGTTGGGCAAACCCTTGCCGTATGACCTATAAGTCCACAAATTTGGCATTTGCGGCACTTCACACTAGCCTGATGATGAAGGCTACATTGGTTGCACAAGGGTGCAGTTCCATTGTATGGCTTCCTAGCAGGAGGTTGAGCTGGTTGGTTAGGGATGACTTGACCAATGTGAGCGACCACGGCGAAGTTCTGAGAAGCCTTTCGTTTCTTTGACTTCTTAGGGGATCCAGTCTGTTCATCCATGGTCTTTGATTCCTTGATTGGTTTCTTGGCTGGTGGTGCTATCACTTGGCTAGGTCTTGCCTGTTTTGGTGCAACCACTATGGGATTCTTTGGAGCTTTACATTTCTTTGGTTTAGGTGAAGGCTTGGCCTCTGCCTCCTTTGGTGACTCTTGAGTGGCTTCATTCTAGAGACGATACATGCCAATGCCTAAATCCACAGTCTTCAGATTCACTTCTCCTATTTGCTGGGCAAATTTGGCTGTTCGCTCGGACATTTGACCGTTGCTGAGAGGAAGAGACATTCTAGAAGAAAATGAAAGATATAGGAAGAAACAAGTGAAAGGTTATCAGACAATCAAAACAGGATGGCAATGCATAAAAATTGCGATCATTTGTATGTTACCTAAGGCAAACAAATGAGACGGCGACAAAACAAAGTAAACGGGCCATATTAATGTATCACTGAAGACATGCTCGCCTATAAGTGAACACTCACCCCAAGATTTCCCAGGTAAGAGTGACTGGTCCGATACTGCGGATTTGTACGAACACTCTAGGCTTCGACAGAAAACTCAGGATACAGGCATTCACTCTTCCAGTTTGCACGTGTTCACATTATAAGACCCAAACTTTGACGAGATTTGAAAACTTAGAGGGTTCAAAACCTTACAATAGAGGGTTCAAAACCTAGTAATCAATCATCCTAGAACAGATGATTAGTTTTCAAAGCGGTTTTGAAATTTGTGTTCTTGTTGTGGTTGTCGCCTAAGGATATGTGACAGTATTGTTTTATGTCTAAACGCAAGTAAACTCGCGTTAGGGTCCTAGGAAGGTTATAGACTAGGTCAAAGCATTACTAATAACCAAATTCCCTATAACCATGAGCTCTGATACCAACTTTTCTGTCACACCCTGACCACGTAAAACAACAAAACGTGGCGGAAATGTCGGGGAGTGTTGTAACAGAATCATTGTTTCATAACACATGGAAATTGAAATATTGTTTTATTAAATAAAAGAGTTACAATGTCTTGACAATCAAAGAAATATAACATAAATAACTAGTCTTGCATCTTTTATTGTCACTAAGGCCCAAGTCCGCCTAAGTGTATCTTGATAAATCCTATGCATCAAATCCTGAAACACATGTGAAAATAGGTACGTCAGCATAAAAATGCCTTTGAGATACATAGGTTTTGTGAAAATAGAATTCATGACTTATGTTTAAGAAAATGTTTAGTCATGAACCTTGTAATTTGCTTTGTTTTGTAAATCATTTGAAAAGCAATAAGATCAGATGATATGTATAAATATGAGAATAATGTATGGTTAAATGAATAACCAAGTAAGATGAGTTTGTATAAGATAAGTTGTTTTGTAAAACAATGTCTTGTGAAAAGTATGTTATTTGTATAAAATGTTATATGTCTTAAATTGAAATGATCAAAATAACGCTGCGATATATAATACCATACAAGTACATATATATAGGAAGTACCAGCGGCGTATCCACCATGCTTGTATCATATTACACACGCCTTGTTACTTAAATCACTTACTCAAACCAAACCACCAATGTAAATTGTTCATGTATAATCAATTGTCAAAATGTTTATGTCTAATGTAAACCATGAATTGTGTATATTAATGTCTAAATGTTTATGTCTAATGTAAATCAAGAATTGTGTATATCAATGTCAAAATGTTTATGTCTAATGTAAATCATGAATTGTGTATATCAATGTCAAAATGTTTATGTATGGTAAGTGAAATATGTCAACTAAACCATATGTAAAATGCACAAAACAAGGTATTGAAGTAAAACATGGTTTAAATCAAAGTTATGTTTTGTGTAATAAATGCATGCTATACTGATATAAACATCTATGCGGTATTGTGAAAATTCATACATCCAAGCCTTGCGACAGTCGGATAACCCTTTTAGTAAAGGTTATCAAAAATGTATTCGGATTCGGTCATTCCTTACGTCCAAACAAACCCGAGATTTCAGGAATGGGATTTGTCAAGTCCTATGGTACCACTACCTACTACCGAGCTGCATGATCGGTGTTAATGAATGTACATTGTCCCATTTAAACAAACCAAATGTCATACCAAAATGTAAGCATGTGATGAATAAAATAATGTACTAAGTATGCACACAATGGGCATACATAGCATAGAATGTAATGTAAAATAATGTACTAAGTACGCACACAATGGGCATACACAGCATAAAATGTAATGTAAAATAATGTACTAAGTACACACACAATGGGCATACATAGCATAAAATGTAATGTAAAATAATGTACTAAGTACGCACACAATGGGCATACATAGCATAGAATGTAATGTAAAATAATGTACTAACTACGTATACAATGGGCATACATAGCATGGAATGTAATGAAATCATGTACTATAAATGTACTAATGAACATAGGAAGTATATGATGTGAAAACAGGAAAGCATGAAAGTAACAAGTAGGCACATGTGTTTCACCCCAAAATAGTTTGGAAAATAGTAAAAGAGGGGTCTATGTACTCACTTGAGATTGCTCAGAAGTCCTAATATAACCACCAAGCAATGCTAGAGATCACGGAATCAAACGACACCTAATATAGGTAACTATGTTAATAAACCGGACCTATATCAGAGGATTGGATAGAATGAGGGTTCGTAAACCAAATGAGTATGGGAACTCATGTAGTATGGTTTAACAAAGCCTACATACTAAATGAAACCTAACCTAAGTGCTTACGACCCATTACGACCCGTTTAGGTAGCTTATGCTACTTTAATGTGTCGTTCGCGTGAAACGCGTTCGGAAAGCCTAACTAGTCCTATGATAAGTAAAATATGCCTTAACATGTCTAATATTGTTACCAAATCAGTTTAGATACCAAAAGTTATGTTACATATGCTTAAAATGAATTTTGGCGTAAAAAGGGCATTTTGGTAATTTACCTAAGGCATATAAACTACCTATCATACAACTACTTAAACGAAGTGACCATAAGGTATAACCTCGGAAGGTTATTCCATATTTACTATGGTCACCTCATGTGTTTGGTCGAATCCTAATGATCGACCAAATGGGTCGGGTTCGAAGGTATAAGCGATTTATTAGATCGCTTACCCTTACGACCCTAGACAACGTGGCAATCAGTAGGCATAGTCACAAGGGACTATAACCATAGTGATTACACTCACGTTGCGAAGTTCAAACGAACTTCGCATTGACCATAAACTGGTCAATGCAGAAAGTCAAACAAAGTTTGACTTTCGGACTCGAAAAGCAATAAAAGAACGAAGGAATACTTACAAAGGGTCCCCGAAAGCTAATCTTGATCCAAGTAGCTCAGGTATGAAACAATGTTTTCAACTTAGAGCTTCTCAAATCAGATTTTGTGGGTTTTGCAAGAAAGGGGGGTTGGGTATTTATAGTGTTTTGAGAGCCGTTAAGATCGTTTCTTGGAAACCGTTCTTTGATCTTGGCCATACACCTCAAGAACATGGTTTTACAAAACCATTTGAGCCCCTAGTATTGAGAAATACCATGTGCAAGGTGGTTTTGTGGGTAATACAGCTGTTAACAGCCTGTTTAAACATTGAATCTGGTCTGGGAGTCTGACTCGGGCCGCGTAAGAGATCACCCTGGGCTTACGCGGGCCGCCTGGGCCTTCTGATCAGAAACCAAGTTTCAAAAATGACAGTTTTGGTCCCTGTTGTGTTTTAAGGCCATTTCCGGCACTTCTAAGGCCCGTCAAGCCAACTTTAAGGCCCTAAAATGATTCCTAAACAGTGTGGACATGAAACATGCTCAAAAATATGTCGGATGTTGGTTCGTTTGGTCGTACGAACGCGATGTTTGCTTAATTACGACGAAATGCGCATAAGCGCGAAAAACGATCCAAATTGCGCGACGAATGGATTTTTCTCATGCCAAACACTAAAATAAAATATTTTAGTGCTTACATAAATTTTTGGATGTCCGGATGTATTCGGAACGCAAGATATGCGCGAAAGTGCAAACTTGTGCACTTTTTGACGCTTTTAGTCCCTGAATGACCCAAAAGTTTATTTTAGCACACCGAATGTGACAACCGGTAATTAACGGCCTCTAATTTCGGGTTTCACAAACGTTTAATTCGATAATAAGTAGTGTTTAAGGCACGAATTAACTTAATTAGGCTCTTGGTATGCCTAAGAACGCTTACCGGACGTTACAGTACGCGTATGGTGGTTTTCGGGAAATCTGCTGAGAGTTAAACGATAACGGACTGAAACGACAAATATTAAATTCTTACGTTATATTTCAGCTTCGTATTTAAATTTTTATATCCGTAGTCGAAACCGAATCGAAAAACGAATTAAAAACGACAAATTACGCAATTTAAGCGGTTTAACGCGATCGACAGAATACGGATCAAACCTCAGTTACCGACGTATTTTTTTAGCATTCTCGACTTAACGTTATATTTTAAGACAATTTACGACACTCGGTTGCGAAAGTGGGTTTCAAAAACGTATCGGGTCGCGAGAAACGAGATTGTGAGCCTGGGGCCCAAGCCCAGTTTAAAACCTAACTATAAAAGGCACCTTATAAGTTCAAAAACCCTAATCTCATTTGCTTTAACTTTCAGCACACCACTACAGACTTTTTTTTCTCCTTCTTCCTTTCTCGATTCCGGTGACTGGAATCCCGGTTTCCAGCGCCGTTTAACGGCGGGCCACACGCACCCACACCCTCTCTTCGTCTCTCACCTCCGACTACACCCAAACACCCACCTGCAACCCCCCTTCGTTGTTGGGACGGACCACCACCACTACTGTCGGGTGGTGGTGAGCGACGGTGAAAACGCAGAAAGGAAAAAAGATGAGAGAGAGACTGAAGCTACGAGAGGGAGAGACGTTGAGAGACAGAGAAGGGCGGCGACAACGGCGAGCTACGGCGGCGGCGGTCCTGTCCTGGTCTCCTTCCGACGAACTTCTGTGAAGGTTGAAGATAATGTTGTTTGCGGAGGTGACAGTCGACGGCTGTAGAAGTGTTATCAGCTTGGGTTCAACAGGATCGAGTTAAAACTCCAGTCAGATCTATTTCGGTTCACACTGGTGTTTTGGTTCAAGTTTCAAGTGATTTTCGGTATTATTGGTTCAGATCTAGGATATGCTTGGTTCGGATTTCTCTCATCTCGGGTCAGGATTCGAGTATGGCTCAGTTTCAGGTTGGTGGTGATTCGGGTTACAGTTCAGATTTGTGCGGGTTTTTGTTCGAGATCAGATGGGTTCGGGTCAAATTTTTGTCAGACCTCAGCTTCGGCTCGGTCTCGGTTCGGGTCTCGCGGTTCGATCAGACGACTCAGTCATCGGGTCAACCGAGTCAGCCGGCCGACAGTAGTCAATGACAGTCAACTAACAGTCAACCATGGTCAAACCGAGTAGACTTGGTCAACATCCGAGTCAACTCGAGTAAAAAACGGTCAAGCAGGTCATCGACAGTCAAACCAAGACCCGGTAACAACTTAAACGTAGCGAATTACTATTGTTACATTAGTTTAAATTTTAGATGGTTACGCGACCGAGCTCGACCCGAATCGATTAGTGATTAGTTACGTTTTATTTTGTCGCATTTCATAAAATTTTAACATATAGTGTTTGAAGTGATTGAATTATTGTTGAGTTTTGATAAAATACGACAACTTTCATTTGTCGGGTTATTCTAAAAACAGAGGAAACTCTGTTCGATTTTTATAAAAATCTGAAACACGACACATGAATTTATTCTAAAAAAAACGACACTTGTCGAAGTCCAAGGTTATTAGGTCCCGGTTTGAATCCGTTTCGATTGTGAACCGACCGTGCGACGTGCGGAATCCGTACACGATCGTGACCGAACACACGAACAGTAATATAATCTGTGATTCTATAAAACGTATGAAAGATACAAGCACCTCGAATCACCTTTTGCCTTTCTCTCTCTACTTTCTCTCTCTATCCTCTAAGCTTCAAATCTTCAAAATGGCAAAAGTTCCTAAAGTTAACCCTAACTCACCTATTTATAGGCCAAGGCTTATAAGGAGAGTTCCCCTTATTTACAATAATGCCAGCTTGCCTTTTACTAACTAGATACAACATAAAGCCTAGAATTTAACAATTTCTGCTACGGTTTGAGATGACGGAGGCGATAGACATAAATGCACTAACAGACTCCCCCTTGGATATTGCCGCAGTCAATCTCAAACTTTTGGTCAAACTCGTAGCTTTTGGTCTTTTTCTCTCTCTAGCTCGAACAGAATCCTGGTGGATCTGTCTTCAGCTCCAGCTCCTTCCTTTCGGTAGACTCTTCAGGCTCCCCCTTTCGTCAAGCTTCCGTGCTTTTGGGATCAACACCTGGCTTTCCGGTTACAAGCTCCTCTGGGATAGTTCCTGGGTCCTTGAATGCATGCTTCCCTTTGCGTTGAGCTCGTCTTCAGACTCCCCCTTAGACTCGGCTATCGGGATCGTAGTCTGGAATACCATCTGCAACACTCATACGTTTATAAGTAAAAGCATTTTCAGTTTTCCAGGAATTGTATCCTGGCTCTATAAAACTTTTCTAAATCAAGATCCTGGGACTAAGATGTAATAATATATCCAGGATTACTTGATACTCTCCCCCTATCAACAATCTTCAAAGATTTGGCAGTTTCAACGAACCGGATCGGAAACTAGCTCTTTTACAGTTTTTAACAGTATAAGCATCCAAATCCTTCACGGTTAATCATCCAAGTCCAAACTAATGACCTTGGAGATATTACAAACTGTTTTTGATTAAAAAAATTCAAGTTTCAAATTAATGAACTTGTTTATTTTCAGAAACACAATCAGCATACTTAGATTTTGAAACTCAGCTTCCCAAACATCGGTTGTCGAAAATAAAGTAGAAATCAAAATCTTTTTGTACTTTTCTGAAATATAAAGCAGTAAAGAAATATTTACAAACATATTTACAGACAATATTTTTGTTTGAGTTTGCGTTAGAGGATCATATCAGTTTATGACAAGTCACAAGTACCGTTGAGCTTAATTTTTCACAGTAAGAATTAAACAATTCACTTAGATTGTCGATATACTGATCCACTTAAATTTTTACACAAAGTTCAACTGATTCAGGATACGAATTAAATGTATTAAAAACTTAAACCCATTCATGTGTCCCACCTCTTGAATATACTCCCGTATCCAGATCCCAATAATCAGTCTTACAGGTAATTATAACACAAATGATATCTGTAAGGGGTTAATAAATTATGAAGAATCATGAGAGCTCAGGTCAGAACTACCGTTCAGCAGAGAGATCATGACTCAACTTGTGGGTGTGTCCCCTTTAGAGGATCTTTTTTACAACAGCATTGCTAAGCAATTTTATTGTCTTATCATATATGCTGAGGGTGATGCTATGTTTCAAGCATTTGCGGAAAGTATTATTCGAGGACTAGGTCAGAACTACCATTCAGCAGAAGTCCCAGAATAATACCCCAGATATCATTGAGTATAAAAACCTAATATATCATAATACGAGACCTTTCAAACGAGATTTCAGGGGTTACCTATATATCCAAGTAGTGTTCCCCACGAAATAAGTAAGTAAAGATTTAGGTTTATATCCCGAAAAAGTTTACTAAATGTATAAAAATCTACCGACACATCCACGGTGAGATTGTTTAACACATTTAAACTTTCCATTTCTTTAGCGTACTGTGACAGTCCACTGATGTACTATCATTTCCTCTTTTTACACAAAAACTCAATTTTGAATTTTATCATGTTTTTGGCTTTTTCAAAATTTCTAATGTTTTTGGATTTTTTGACAATTTCTTACTCCCCCTAAAATGCAAAACCATTTAAAGAAAATTTGACAAACCAATGTAGATAGCTTTGTTTCACCATCCATTTTCTGCTTCGCATGCTCTGATTTGCAGAAAATATAATGTACCCCCATGATTTACAATCCATTGATTTTCGACAGTTTGAAAACCGTTTTTCAATCTTGTGAAAGTAATCATGCTTGTTCAGCCGTGAGGGTTTCGGCGTATTCAATCAACACATATATTTTTTTTTAAATTTTTCAAATTTTTGACAAAACAAAAACATATTTTTGGTTTTTCAAAATTTTCAATTTTTAGGGTTTTTGAAATATTGTTTATTTATGTACAGAAAACAAACAAACTCCCTGTTCAACCAAACCAGGGTTCAGCAGCCTTCTCCTCCTGTGCCAGGCTGCTCATCAATTCTCTTTCTTGACAATCAAACTTCATGAGCACCTGCACAATCACAAACACTCAATTACTTGAACAATTTAGCCCAGGTCAGTTGAACCTTAGGCATTTCGATACAATATGTATCATTCAATTTCGGAAAATCTTTTTCATTCTGAACAAACACTTTTTCATCTTTAACTTCAATTTTCTCATCATTTAACAAAGACACTTGTTTCTTAACACTCCATGTTTGTCCTTTTGGAGTACCTCTTTTGTAAAAATGTGATTCTTTTTGAACATTTTGTTTTTGAACAACAGATGTGTTCCAACTTTGTGTTGTTCTGAATCTGGGTGTGTGAGAAATCTGTGTTTGTTTTGAATCAGACCTAGTCTGTTTTGGTTTCCAAGTTTGATTCGAAGCAAACTTGTTTGTGTTGTACCTCCAAGTTTGTTTGGAATCAGACCTGGTCTGTTTTGGTTTCCAAGTTTGATTCGAAGCAAACTTATTTGTGTTGTACCTCCAAGTTTGTTTCGAATCAAATCTGGTTGACCTTGGTTTCACATCCTCAGATTTCTGTTTTTCAACATCAACAGGCTTTGGATTTGGACACTTTCGAGCAACATGTCCAATTTGATCACATTTAAAACACACTTTCTTTGAAACATCCTTGGCCTGTTGTTGTTTCTTTTTCATAGCATCAAACTCCGCATTAGACTGTTGTCCAATTTTGAGTTTTTCTTCTACTGCTAAACTTTTTCCTTGAACAAAACTTGTTTTAACCTGAACATTTTTCTTCCAATTTTGTGTCTTTTTATAACCCAAACCAGCCTTCATGTTTTTTCTTCTTAAAACCAGGTTTGTTATAAAAAGATTTATGATCTTTACCAGCAAACTTTAAAATTTCCGACTTCTCAATCTCAACCATTTTGAAAACTTTATCAACCTTCTCTGAAATCACATTCTGAATCGGGAATACAACATCTAAGAATAGTTTGTCCGATCCAATCATGGTATAAACCAATCCTTTTGAATCATCATTCAAATTTTTCTCGGATTTTGTGTTTTTCAGATAACCATCATGAAAATTTCCTTCATCTTCATCCTGTGATTCAGACTTACCTTTTGTAGACTCATCTTTCAAAACGCTTTCAACAACCTTACTTACCACCTCTGAATCATTAGCATCATCAGATTTGGAGTAAGTCACATCGATACTTTCAGGTAACTGGTCAGCTATGTTCAAACCCTTTGCCACCTTTTCCTCATCATAAAAAGTATAATTGTTTCTCAATGGTGGTGGTACCTGATGAAATTCTGAACCAATACCCTTTTTGTAATTGTCAGTATCTTTGTCATCTGGTGTGATGTTGAAAATGCGTTCGAGAATGTACGATGAGTTATGATAACTTTGAAGTTTTGTAACAACCTTTTCTTTTTCAGCCAAGACTTGTTTAAGATTAGCAATTTCATCAACACATTTGTTTAATTCAATTTGCTTTTCTTTAAACTTTCTTTCATACATTTCTTTAGTGACTAAAGTTTCTGACAATCTTTTATCAAAACTTTTGACTTGGCTCTTCAAAGTATCATAAGCTTCTTGTACTCTCTGACTCGACCACTTTAAAGAATCATACTGTTTTTGTAAATCTTGAAATTTAGATTCTTTTTCAACACAATCGACACATTTTGCTGAACACATTTGTCTATACACATCATTATCCTTTTCAAGATCTTGATATTTCTGTGTCAGCTTTTCAACTTTTAGTTTCAAAATTTCTTCTTTTTCAATCATATCTTTACATTTTATTGTGAAACCATTTTCAAGTTTAACTATGTCATTGTCTTTTGTTTTTATGATGTCATCTTTTTCAGTACAGGCTTTGCACATTTCTATGCAATTCCTGCACTTGTTTTCTTTTTCATCAACTAATTCAACATTCGACAAGTCAGAAGATTTTCTTACCTCAGTCTCTTTCAGCACCGGTTCTTCTGTCTGATCTTCCTCTTTGTTTTCTTCTTCTTCTTGTTTCTGTTCTTCTTCAATCTTCTGCTCTTCTTCAGCTGCAAGCTTTGCAGTAATCTTTACTTCTTCAACTAGCTTTTTCAACTCTTCTTCTTTTCTCTTCTTCATTTCCACTACCTTTGGTAGACTTGCTTCAAAAACTTCTTTTATCTTGTTCATTAAATCCGGCAAGTAACTTTTATCAGAAAGCCTTCTTGTGTTGAAAGTGCCCTCATTTGGAAATAAATTGGTTACTGCATCAAAATCTACTTTTGAAGGGTCAACCACTGGATTACCCTGTGGATCCATATAACATTCCAGTTCAGCATTCCATCTCTTGGCTCTTTTTGCTTCTTTGAATGGTTCAGTTAACTTTCCAATCTCCCATCTTGCACTGTCTCTTCTCCACCAACTATCATGATCAACATTTGTGACAAATGCATATCCAACTGCATCTTCTTCAGGGAAAACTTGACTCCAGTCGTAACCTTCATCGTCATGTATAACTGCAAGAGCCCTTGATTTTTCTTCAGACTGTTTCAATCTTGGAGGCTCAGACTTGTTCTGATGGTAGATCGCTTTCTTGTAATAATCTTCGTTGAACAGGTTTTCAGAATCATCAGCAGCATACGCATTTCTGCACTCGCGCTTAAAGTGACCTTTTTGTTTACATTTGAAACATGTCACCTTTGATTTATCAAATCCCAATTTGGTAGATGATCCACCAATTGACTTTCTCCCCGTGATCTCCATGAACCGCTGTGCCCGACGAACCGCACTGGCCATGCACCATCTTATATCCATTAGTTCCATCTCCTCGGGGTCTAATTGATCATAATCTTCTTTCGTCAAGTTGGTGTTGCCAATCTTCCCTGCAACGAGGCTTTCATACGATTCAAGTACAGATGCCAAGAAAACCATCTGTTGTTTTGCCGATTCTTCACTGAAATTCTGCCCATTCTTAAGATCCACTGCGATATTACACTGGAATAAATTCTTTGAAGCGGTTTGACTTGAAGTTGTTGAAGAAGATCCACCGTGAAAACCATTGTGAGGACTTGCATTGTTCACGGAGTTTGAGCTTTCTGCAGAAAACGCTATTCTTGGAGACCCAACTTGTGGTAGATTTCCTCTGTAGTACAACTCCACATTCTGCTGATGAGCTGAATTGTTGATTTTAGACTTCTTGATTTCCAGCTCGTGACTTTCCAATCTCTCAATGAGCAAATCCACAGTTAAATCTTCAGGCTTGATTGTGTTTTTCAACATTAAAGCGAAGTATTGCCACTCTTGATCTTTTGGCAATGCGTCAAACAATTTATCAACCTGCTCCTCTTGAGTATACGTGATTTTGTGTCTTGCCAGCTCCATCTTCAGATGCCCAAATCTCTCAATCATTTTACAAACAGATTCATTTTTCATACAATCAAATAAATCAAACTCTTTGCGTAACAATTTCTTTTTGTTTTTCACAATTTCAGTGCTACCTACGCATTTCACCTCTAAAGCTTCCCATAAACTTTTCGATGTTTTCTCTTGTTCAAGTAGCGAAATAATATCTTCTCTCACTGACTGTTTTAACAATGTAATCATTTTATACTCAGCCACAACATTTTTTATATCTTTTTCTGTGAACTCTTTTTCTTCAACTAACTCTCCTCCTTCTTTAACTGGTTCAGTATATCCATTTTTCAATTTTAACCAGCTTTCAGGAGCGAAAGCTTTTACCCAACCCTCAAACCGATTTTCCACCAGTTATAATCT